>CAUYRT010097382.1:0-56282 GCA_963574885.1 Lepilemur ruficaudatus
TTTTTTTTTTTTTGAGACAGAGTCTCACTCTGTTGCCCGGGCTAGAGTGAGTGCCGTGGCGTCAGCCTAGCTCACAGCAACCTCAAACTCCTGGACTCAAGCAATCCTTCTGCCTCAGCCTCCCGAGTAGCTGGGACTACAGGCATGTGCCACCATGCCCGGCTAATTTTTTGTCTATATATATTTAGTTGGCCAATTAATTTCTTTCTATTTTTTAGTAGAGACGGGGTCTCACTCTTGCTCAGGCTGGTTTTGAACTCCTGACCTTGAGCAATCCACCCGCCTCGGCCTCCCAGAGTGCTAGGATTACAGGCGTGAGCCACCGCGCCTGGCCTTCATCCAGTCTTTATACTTAATCCAACCCAATCATATACTTAATCTACTTTATGGACATTTACATATGTATTCAATCTTCACAACAAATATATGAAGTACTATCATCCCCATTTTACTGAAGAGGAAGCATGCACAGAGAGGTAAAGTAATTTGCCCAAGATCACACAGCCAGCAGGTGGCAGAGTCAGCATCAGAACCCAGGCAGCCTGGCTCTAGGGGTCAACTTGGCAGAAATGCCCCCGGAGCACATGCACTGTACCCAGCACAGTGAGAGGACCAGATGCCGGAGACACTGCCCTTTAGTGGTTGACTGTTCTGGCAAAGGGTTACAATCGCGGTGGGAAGTGAATACAGTTTAGATGCAGAGGAGTGGCCTATAGCCAGGGTGGGTAGCTCAGAAATGAACTGTGAGATGGAGTTGGGCTTGTAGGACGTGTATCTGGACCTCCACTGGGAAGGAAGGAGCAAGAGTTAGAGAGGAGAGACGGGAGTGGGGCGGTAAGGTGGCCCTGGCCTCCTGGGGCAGGGAGAGCCTTATCCACTGATACGGAGAGTGAAGGGTGCAGCTCTTTGAATGCAGGTCAAGCTACATCAGGCTCTGCTTAGACTTGACTTGCTGCTGATTAAAACAGAGAGGCTGAAAATTAACCTAATGACGACCATGCGAGATGAACCTGAACAGGAGAGCCTGAGCATCGTATTTATGCACCAAAAGGACACCTAGGGTTAAATTTCTACCCCAGACCCTATTTCACATTGGGCTGGACTGACAAAACACGAAGTAATGCAATTAAGGATGTGAAATGTTAGACCGAACCGGCTGATACAGCCAAGAACTTAACTACGGTTAAGCTTGCCATTGAACGATGATCCACGGTAACCCCGGTGTGTCTTTGGTGGGTGGTGATAACATTAAATCAGATGTTGATACGTGAAAACAGTGTTTCTGATTTGTTAAATTACCACATTAGCAGCAAGTGCTGCTGGTTTGATTTGCACCTGATATGATAAGAAGCTAATTATACGACAGGGTGACCCACGTGGCAGGGCAATTTCAGTCCTAGCAACACAATATTTATCTGGACAGAAAACAGTCAAGCTGCTAATTCAAGATGCAATCTTTTCCAGAGACTTAGCCAGTGCAGTAAAAAACAACTTTCCCCATTCCTCACGCAGATACTCTCCAGGTCTAGGAAATACAACTATAACTTATTTTTATTTTTGTCATTTAGAAATGATTTACTGATGACGTTACTTCTAAGTCTTTTTATATTAAATAGTCTCAGTAAAAAAGTGTGCTCAACGACAGGACACCAAAACACAGAATCCTGTACTTGTTTGCATGTGCAGATTTTTAAAAGACAGAAGAATCTCAGACTTTATTTTTTACTTATAGATTTTATCTGATTATACAAGGAATGCATAGGTGGGAAATTTTTTCAAAATACTTGAAAGAAAATAAGAATCATACAGATAATCACTATGAATATTGGGGCATATATAGTTTCTTCCAGGTGTTTTTTTTTTCCCCTTTAATCAGCTTCAAGGTAACTTTCTAAGTAAGTTATATAAAGTGTGTGTGTGTGTGTGTGTGTGTGTGTGTAAAATGCAGGAGTAGGCAAACTATGGCCCACCCTCGTCCATCTGTCATGCTGCAACAGCAGAATTGAGGATTTGTAACAGAGGCTACACGGCTGCAAAGCTGAACACACTATCCATCCCTTTACAGACAAGTTTTCCAACCCCTGTTTTAGTATGGCAAGGATCCTGTGCCATCCGCTGGTCTTCCAAAATGTGCTTTGAACACCATGTGTCTGCATGGTGTTCAGGTGAGCAGATTGAAGTCTCACTTGACTTCATCTTGTCCCTTACTGCACACACTCTGTCTATGAGTAAACCTTCTTGGCTCTGTCTCCAAAACATGTCCCCTGTGCCCTACTGTCACTTCTCCTGGGCCCCCTGCTCCTTTTCTTGCTCTGAAGAGGCTGCTCCTCAGGCAGTCAAAAGCTAACTACTTTGGCGACTCCCTGGTTATAGATGGTAATTGCATCTATAAAGTACTTTACATCTAGACGGGTGTTTGACCAAACAACTAGGCACCATAACCTGGCCAGGTTATGGTGCCTGGCCAGGTTGACACGTAAACTTAACCACCACACTAGGGAAACCTCCCAGTGTTCATGGAGGGCCGTCACTGTGGGTATCAAATGGCTCACATCGATGCTGTAGAATTTTGCTTCCAAGAAAAACCAATCAATCTTGATGCATAGGCAAGGTATTGATGCAATGCATATTGTATCAAGGTAGATACAATATATACCTGACACAAGGTGACCTTGAATATGAGGTGACCAACCCTTTCCATTGCCAAGGTCCAGGTAGAGCTTTTGGCCACCTTGAATATATAGGCTTCCAGAAATACAAATGTAAAGCGTCACATTTTCTGTTCATACTAATTATAATCTCTATAAAATCACTGCTAATTTTATTATATTCATATATGTAAAAATTCCATCTTCTTTACATAATATTTTAGTTTTAAAATGCTCCTTTTCCTATTCTCTCTTTACGCCAGTTTTATTGAAGCAAGGGCCACTTTTTGAGTCTAACACATTTTCCAGAACAAATAGTCTTCACTACTAAGTTGTGATAGAGCAGGTTAAAAAATTAGAGTCACTGGAAATTGTACTAAGCTGTGAACAACTGTTCTGATCAGTGTTCATCATGCGACCTCTTACTGTATTACTTTTGAAGAAACTTTTGAAAGGCTGTTTATAATGACACGTAGCCTTTTCACTGGTGAGGTCACACCCCCACAAGGAATTATGAAATCTGTAATAAATTTCTTTTTCTACCTCTCTTTTTAATTATTATTATTGTTTTCATTATGATTTGTACCAATTCTATCAGGAACCTCTATGCTATCTACAAGCCCCTGAGCTAGCATTGGTATCATTTTAACCATTCTTTCTTCCCCAGTACTGTTCTATTCAAAATAAATGGAATGTATAGCCCCGGTATATGACAGATTTTGTAATATCACATCACATTGTCTGACCACATCCTCTTTTTGAGGGATAATTTCGGGTAAAAAAAGCAAAGCAGAGAAACTTTGCCTTGAATTCAGATGTGTAAGATGAAATCTCAATTCCTGGCCGGGCACGGTGGCTCACATCTGTAATCCTAGCTCTCTGGGAGGCCAAGGCGGGAGGATCGCTCAAGGTCAGGAGTTTGAAACCAGCCTAAGCAAGAGCAAGACCCTGTCTCTACTAAAAAATAGAAAGAAATTAATTGGCCAACTAAAACCATATAGAAAAAATGAGCTGGGCATGATGGCGTGTGCCTGTAGTCCCAGCTACTTGGGAGGCTGAGGAAGGAGGATCACTTGAGCCCAGGATTTGAGGTTGCTGTGAGCTAGGCTGATACCATGGCACTCTAGCCCAGGCAATAGAGTGAGACTCTGTCTCAAAAAAAAAAAAAAAAAAAGAGAAATCTCAATTCCTCACAGCCCTGCACAACCCTGCCCAAGCAGCAGCCTGACTTGGGGGTTTAGAGCTCCACCCTGGAGCCAGATGGCTTGGGTTCAAATCCCAGCTCCCCTGTTTACCAGCCCTGGGATGTAAGTGCTTCATCCCCATCTCTAAGGTCCCCCAGGATTCTGACTTGGAGATTAAGAAATTTAATGGGGAGTGCTCTTGGGATCAGCAGCAGGGAGGGGGGAAGAAAGAGGCAGCAGGGGCAGAGGGAAAAGTTGAGCTGTGACGCAGTCCCAACACAGGCCACGGCCAGCGCCACGCAGAGTTGTCCCAAATGGGATGAGGAAGCCATTCTTCTGCGCCCCTGTGCTGATCAGTCACTGGCTCACCCTGGATGGAGGCGTGACACTGGGAGAGGCGGTTATCTTCAGTGAAGACGGTCCCCAAAGAGGGCTGACGGCTGTGAGCCGTTCCCTGCGGTGCTCACGCAGCTGCCAGAGTAAGTCCCTGATTCCCAAAGGGGGTTCCGGCCGCGCATCACGGGATACACCATGGGGCTAGTAACAGTCCCTTTCTCACAGGGGTGATAGTGATGATTAAATGGATTAATAATGTACAAACCTCAGAACAGTGTCTGACTCACAGTAACTGATGCGTGTTTGTTAAGCAAAACTGAAATCTTGGACCTGACTCATCTCCTCTCACTGTCTTCCTAACCACACTTCTACCTTGTTAGGGTCCAGACCCTATTTCTGGGATATGCCAGTTTCACTCGTTATTTAAGGCTTTCGTGGTTACTTCTGGGACATCTGTTCTTGGTCCCACATATTCCCAAGTAATGCAGGAGGGAGCCTTTGAGCGTGGGGCCTCTAAGCCTTTCCTACTTTGTCCTTCCTCGTAACCGAGGCAGGTGACATTGCCTGGAGCTGTCCCACGACTTGTTTCACTGTGTGGATTGCACAGAATATGCCCCCAGCAAGTACGTGATGATGGAATAAACGAGGCTTGAGATTTTCTTGTCTGCTCAGCAGCCTGTGCATCAAGATTGATTGGTTTTTCTTGGAAGCAAAACACTACAGAATCGATGTGAGCCATTGGATACCCACAGCGACGGCCCTCCATGAAAACTGGGAGGTTTCCCTAGTGTCGTGGTTACGTTTACATGTCAACCTGGCCAGGTTATGGTGCCTAGTTGTTTGGTCAAACACCCGTCTAGATGTAAAGTACTTTATAGATGCGATTAGCAGCATTGGATCAGCAGACTTCGAGTGAAGCAGATTCTCCTCCATAATATGGCTGGGCCTCAGCCAGCTAACTGAAGGCCTTAAGTGCACAGACTGAGGTCCCCCGGAGAGGCAGGAATTTTGCCTCCAGATGCCCGCACGCTCAGGATGGCGCCTTCTGCTGGGATGTCCCGCGCGCGTGTCAGCCCATCCTGCAGATTTCAGCCGCTCCACAATCACATGAGCCAGTTCCTTAAAATAAATCTTTGTCTATGCATCCTGCTGGCTCTGTTTTCCTGAAGAACCCAGACTAATACACCTAGGCCCTCGGTGTGTGCTCGGTCTCCATCCCCGTTTTGTCGAAAACGCTGCCATGCCCGTCTGCAGGGTGGAGGAAGGCCACCATCTCACGTGTTTAAGCCTGTGTGCCGGCTGACTTGCCCAGAGGAGCGCGCTTTTGCCTTTGGGGTTTGCAGTGCTGTGTAATTGTGAATAATCTGCTGTTGGTAGGGACTCCTTGTCTATCTCTGCACATGCGACCAGCTGTGCTTGCGTGGGGAGAAGGGGACCAGTCATCCTGGGGGACAGAGGTAAACATAATGTCCCCACTCGCACAACCATCTGCAGACGGTGTGGAAACTCGCCGCTTCCTGGCTTCTCACGTGGTTTCTGACACAGTGTATCTCTTTCTCGTCACTTATATTTAGGACTGAGGTGATGTTTAGATTTTAGTTGTTGGATAGGCACAAAAGTTGGGTCAGAAGGCATCTTAAACAGGTCACTGTCCATTACAGTTTTCACCCCAACTTGTGATTTCATTGTCTCATTAACAAAAATAATATAAAATCAAGTTTGATAGAAAAAATTCACATTGGTTATGAATACTCAGATTGAAAGCAGTGTCTGTCAGTGTGAATCTACCACGAAAATTTATGGTGAACTGTGTGTATGTTGTTGCCATGGTTTGATGCTAAAAGTAGGTGCACATAAAGAAGCCAAGTCTCCTTTCTATTTTTAAAGCTTGGGCTTCCTCTAAGGCTCAAAATAGGAAAGAAACATGAAAGGTAAAGATCCATGGCACACAGGGGAAGGAAATCTGGACTTGGTTGGAGCCTTGGAGATTTTATCAAAGTGAGGGGGAAATGGGCAGGTTATTGTTCGTGGCTTTGCTAAGACCATGTTGGGAGCAGCTCACCCGGCCCACTGCTCTGGGTGCGCTCACAGCATCAGGAAGGAGCACGGGGTCACCTTGTCTCACGTGTGTTCGCGCAGACGGGTGCACATGGTGTGGCCTGTCGCTGGTGCTGACGCCGGCGGGAAGGAAGCGACATCATCGTGGGGTGCACTGGGTGCTCCGTGGTGAAGCCCACCTCAGCTGGAGAGGGTGGGTAGGGCGGGGCAAGTGGACGGGAGCCCTGCTGAGAGCGCAGCAGGGGCACTGAGGCAGGGAGGTGGCCCTTCCAGATAGCCTAAGGGGTTGAGGGGGGCGGAGGTGAGGCAAAAACAAGTTCGTGGCGGGAACAATTTGAGCAACAAAATAAAAATATAGCTCCTGATTGTCACCCGAAGTGTAAGGTAAATACACGAATCCTTACTGTGTGAATAACTGACTGAACAACTGAGTGGGGAGAGGGGAGAGGGGAGAGACAAACCTTCCCAGTGGAAGAATTCCAGATGCTGTGTGTCTACAGCCCGGCTCAGGAGTTACAGTTTTGTCCCTGGCGCCACCCTCCCTCCTCCTGTGACTTGCTCTCTTGGATTTAGTGACTTGCTCTCAAATAGAGAATGGAAAGGGAAAAATAGTAACTGTACAGGGGGCAAAGCTGGCAAACACTGTGCCTTGTCTAAGTGATCAAGTTAACACCACGTGGACCTCATGACTCCCCGCACGATGAGATGAGACGGGCTCTTCACCTGCTCGTTATTCTTCCCCAAGACCCACACTCGGCCTAATCGTGAGAATAACGTCAGACAAAGCCAAACCGAGGGAGGTCTACCAAATACTCCTCAACTCTCTTAAGGTTACGAAAACCAAGGAAAGACTGAGCACTCTCTTAGATCCCGGGAGACGAAGCAGATGGGACGACTGAGTGCAGTGTGGTGCTCGGGTGGGATCCTGGAAGGGAAGAAGGACGTCAGTGAAGAAATCTAGCGAAGTACAAATAAAGTCTGGAGTTCCGTTTCTGGTGATGCACCAGTGTTGGTTTTTAGCTTTGACAAATGTGCCACGGTAACATACGATATTAACATGGGGAAAATGGGTGAGGGGGATACGGGAATTCTCTGTACTGTCTTTGTAACTCTGCTGTAAATCCCAGATTATTCTGAAATGAGAAGTTTATTGAAACACAAGAAGTTTGTGTGTGCCATGGGAGACAGACTCCTTGTCTGGGAGAGGGTGCTGGATGCCAGAGGAAGCAGGGATTGGGGTGCGGGCAGGAGATCAGGGATTGTCGCCATCAGAGTCTTACCAGACCCCGTTTCTCTTCTGGGGCTCTTCAAGTTTCAAGTTTTGGGTTTGTTTTATTCTATTTTTAAAACTCATTACTTTTCCTAGTCACTGAAGGCATTTTGCTCATACCCTGATAGACATGAAGCCACTTACGGGACACCTTCAAGTCGCTATATCATTTGGGACCCTGACGTGTCCTGAAGGACATAAAGCATGTTTCTGAGAAGGTGTGTGATAAACCAGCCAGAGACACGGTGTATCTCCAGACAGTGACTGAGGCAATAAGGAAATGACAGCCCGTGAGGTTGTCAGAGGAATCTGCCCTTCCTAAGAAGCAGTTATGAGGTCTCTTAAGTTAGGGCCCTCTTTTTCCTACTTACCAAGATCAACCAGCTGTTCTGGTAGCAGATGCTTCTAAAGAGGCTGGTTCCTCTTCACAAAGCCTGGAGGCTGTAGGATGTTGGCCTGGGAGCCACTTCCCCACACCCATCACCAGGAGGAGAAGTTCTTTCAGTGTCTGAGGAATCTCTCATCCCTCTCCAAGGCTGGGTCAGCAGGTGGCGCTTCCCTAGCCAAGGCCACAGAGTCACAAGATGGCACATGGCAGAGGGTGGCCAGGGGAGGCGTTCCAGGCACCCAACCCACACCCTCAAAGTGAATATGAAAATAATGATTAAATGACAGCACTGTGGGGCTGAAAAGTCTCCCTTTCTCTTGGGCTTCCCCACAGACTACTGGGTAAATGTATAGCCAAGAAGCATCTTATCATTTCCCATTCAGGGAATGAAAAAATTTTTAACACTGACATAAGCAAAATGTAATAAGGAAGATCAACATGTACCCAAAGTATTACATAACCCATCGTTAAACAGAAGGTTGTAGGTAATTGCCCCTGTATCACACAGTGTTTTTAAACACAAGAGATGAGGTTTGTTTGTGCCGTGTGCCACCCTTGTTGAGTCACTCCTGTCTTTACCATCCACAAAGACCTCTGTCTCCACGGTCTGTGGACTTGGAAAATTTCCACTTCCTTATGTTTGCTAAGAGCAGGGAGACCTGCCAGGGTTCTTTTGCTGCTGTGGCTGTTTGTTCTGAATTTCTTGGAACCAAAGATTCTGCGTCAAGGAACTTCGCCCCTGCAATACACAGACCATGCAGCCTTAGAAGAGAGCCGTAAGGAAGAGAGCAGGCAGGGAGATCGTTCAGGAACAGGGATGTTCCCTGCAGGGCAGTTTGAGTCAACTGGTAATATTCGCCCCCCCAGGGAATTTGGTCTCTGCCAGTGTGTTTAAACTCTGCGGGGGTTTTATGGAAGTTTTTAGGGGGTGAGATGGGATGGGGAAGGAAGAGAAGGAAGAGAGATAAAGAAATTGGCTTGCTACCAGAGGCAGAGCAGCTGTGTTTCAGGGATGAAGGAATGAGGAAGTAAGTAGGAACAGAACCAGCCCCAGGTGACCAACAGGCCTTCTGAGAGGGAGTCACAAACCAGAGTTCGTGGAAAGTGCATTGACATGGGTCTCAGTAAATGCAGGGCACAACAAAAAACAAGCCAGTGACGTCGGGTGATGTGAGGCACGAGGTCTGAGCACCCGGCCTGTTTTCAAGCTGTTGCCAGGCGGCCTCCTTCTCCTCTCCGTGATTCCCGAGGCTGCTTCTGTACCCCGAGTTTCCAGCCACTTCTGGCTCTTCTTCCCCACCTGCCATCACCCCCCCTTCCTGCAGCGAACCCCCGAGTGAGGGGCAGATGGGTCGCGGCGGACTTTACACCCTGCATTGCGTTCTCAGATGGTCCCCAACTCCTAAATATCACAACTTAAAAGTTAGCAACATACAATGAAATTGTGTTAAGAAGCATATTTGACCAGAAAGTCGGGACATAAAATATACTACC
This sequence comes from Lepilemur ruficaudatus, assembly GCA_963574885.1. NCBI lineage: Eukaryota > Metazoa > Chordata > Mammalia > Primates > Lepilemuridae > Lepilemur > Lepilemur ruficaudatus. Next base: position 9,379 of record CAUYRT010097382.1, read on the forward strand.
ACAGAGATCAGCATGACAAAATCCAGCTGGAACAGGACGGCACCCTTGGAGGCTCTCGAGTCTTTTACGATTCTCCCTCATGGCCTCTTCCACTCCCTTTTGCTCCCACTATTTCCAGACTCTTCTTTCTTATTTCTGTCCTTCCTCACGCCCTCGTCCCTCGTCACCTTCTGCAAGTCCGTGTCCTCCACTCCTGGCCTTTCACTTGCACGGGGCTGGCGTGGCTTCCTTGTCCAGCCTCCCCCGGGTGGCCGCACCTGCTCTGTCCAGACCACACTGTTAACCTTTCCAGACAGCATCGCTCCAGCAGACCCTTTTGGGGGGCACAGTTCAACCCGTAACGGGACCTGGCAGCAGGCATGGCAAGGACTGGACGGGACGGGTGTGAGAGGCACTCGGCCAAACTGAACGGTCCGTGGCAAAGATGTGGCTCCGGTTGTTGGTCCCGGCCAAGACCATAACAGATTATGTGACGGTCGAGGTATGACATTCCAACACAAAGGAACAAAATGGAAGTTCTAACAATCAGGGGTAAGAAAATGGTGATATATTGGGTCACCCTACAATTCATGGCCTAGACAGAGACGCTGAGGAGAGTAAAAGGGGTTTGTTAACAGTTGTACCAGGACAAGAGGTGCAACTGGGGACTGTCCTAGGCAGACTGGGCAATAGCATGGCTCCAGGGATGTTTCCAGAAAAAGAATGGAAGAGGCCGACAGGAGAGCTGGGGCAGGGGCAACTTCAGAGGCTCAGGGTGTTGGCCATTTGGGGTTGAAAAGAACTTTGAGGAAGACACTTCATGTGCTAAGCTTAAAAAAGGTAGGATGAAATGGGTAACAGGGTTAAGTCTGATCTAATTATTATGAGAAGAGGCTGAGAAAACGTTTCCCTCTTTCTCCCGCTGGCTGTCCGGATTCTCCCGGCCACTGTTTCCAGCTGTATCTTGCACAACTCTTGGGTTTCCAAGGATTTCCAAGGACCTGAGTCAGGGGCTGCCTCTGCGGGGATGGAGGCCACGGTTCAGGGTCCTGCCCATTTAAACCTGAGCAGCTCTTGTTGGTTTGGTGGTTGTGTCTTTTACATATTAAGGTTCAGTATAACATAACATTTGCAGGGGGGAAAGTTTATATTGCTTTGAAGGCCACTGGTCTAGGGCAAGTGTCAGTATGATTCCACCAACCAGAAATCAAGGGAGGGGGACACCGTCTCACCCTCAGTAGTGTGGCCGACAGAGTGATTATCCACCAGATCATCGTCATCAGGTGTACATCATTTACACCATCGACATGTATGCTCATTTGATCCTTTGGTTTTTTTTTTTTTTTTTTTGGTTTGATCTAAGGTTTTTTTGGCTTGAAAAATGTCTTCTTCTACTTTGTTCCAGAAATATACTTGGTTTGCTACTAGTTTCATACCGTTATTCCACTTATACAAAGTGTGTAACACATACTCTGAATTTTTGTGGAAGCAAATTCTGTCTCCGTGACGTTGGAAGTCTTTGGTAGGATGCGGAAGGGAGGAGAGGGGAATTCTTACACTCTCAAGCCAGTGGGCGGAGGGTTTGCTTTGGTTTCCTTTCTCTCGTTCTTTCAACCAGTACGTGTCGTTCACCAGTCACCTCCTCAGAGGCAGGGACTCTTACTGGTCTGGCCTGAGCCAAAGTCCTGAAGCTGCAGAGGCCGGCTGGGGACGCACTCCCGAGGGCCCTGGGTCCCAAGCGAAAGAGCGGGCCCTTCTTTCCTTTATTGATGGCCCTGGAAAGTGCCCCCCTTCCATTTAAAAGTAATCTTTCCTGTTTCATATTTTAAAAGTAATTATTTGTTCATATGGTAAGAGTAATTTGTATTTGTTGCTGAAAAATAAAAAATGCAAACAGTAAAATTAAAAATAATCATTATTTTTCTAAGCCAGAGAAGAAAACCACAGGGAATACTTTGGTGTAGGTCCTTTGTACATGTCTTTGCAGATATTTTCATCAATTTACAAATGTGTATTTTCACATGAATGGGATACATTTTGTTTTCTGTTCTATTTCTGTCTTTCTGTCTTTCTCTCTCTCTCATCTTTTGCAACTATATTAGGAAAAGACTTTTATAACAATCTTATCCTTTTTAATTGCAACATAGGATCTCATTGAACCATAATTTAATTAACCTCTTATTGATAGACTTCTAGATTGTTTTCATCTTTTTACTGTTTTAAAGAAAACTTACATTCATTTTATCTCTAAATTTTTAATTTTATGTGTATGATTTATGAAGCATATAATACATTTACAAATAATATATACATTATAAAACAATATGTACATTGTAAATGTATTGCTCAATAGTCCCATGTGGCCAGTGGCTGCTGTATTAGACAGTGCACTGGTTAGAAGAAAAACTTCAGACAAATTAAATTTAACAGTTTAGTTTAATTGAGCAAAGAACAATTTGCAAGTTGAGAAGCCCTCAAAACCAGAACAGGTGCTGAGAACTCCAGCCTGCTGTGCGGTCATCCTGGCCTGCCTTCAGCAAGAATCCTGTCAGGTCAGTTTAGCAAAGAATTACCCTACCCTCTGTCCAGCCTCCTCCCATCCCCATCAGTGCTTGCAGCCGGGTGAGCCCTGGGCTCACCTGTGCAGCGTACTTTTCCATCAGAGGAGTGGCCTGGCTGCAGGGCCTGGTCGCAGTCACCTTTGTCTCCTAAGGAATCTCCAGGGACTTCGTTGTTGGTAGAGTTTGGATGGAGCATGTCTAAAGTTCCTATAACCAGCTGCCCCTCAATGCAGGCCAGTCCTGAGGCCCCAGAGGGGGTCACCTCCAGAATTCTTGAACAGGTTCATGGGCTCGAACATCTTGAACACCTTTCCTGTCCTTTAACTTCCATCCCCTTATCTCAGATCTGCCCTCTGTGGTCCTGTAGGCTAGATTCAATCATTCCTCAGCAGGAGCCCCTTTACGTCTTTGAGCGGAGCTATTGTATCCCGAAGTCTTTTCTCTGAGTTCTCCTGATTTGCATGATCATCTTTGAAATCTAATTCTCTATTCTGGATCTTCTCTAGAGCACACACCTTAACAACAACAACAACAAGAAGGAACTACTGGCTTCTTAAATGTTGTCATCAGGAACCAGTCTCACAGGCCTGAGTGAGGATCAGGCAACAGTGGGCATCTGGCTTTTTTCCTCACACATGGAGATTCTCACTGTGTGACCTGAGATGGAAGTCTAGTGTCTTTTTTGGTTTAATGGTTTTGTTTTGTTTTAATGATTGTTCCTTATACTTTTGTGAAAATGGTTTAGTTAGGGTTAGGTTTGGGTGTGAGTAATGAAGTCTCAATAGCAGCATAAATGTTATTTTATTTCTTTCTTACCTGAAAGTTCAGAGGTAGAAGATATCCAGGGCTGTTGACTGCCCTCAGTGGCTGCTGGCCCCAGGCTGCTGCTTTTGTGGGCTCTGCCATGCTTGGCCTCTATTGCACAAGTCACCTCATGCCCAAGATGGCTTCTGGGGATCCAGGCATCACATCTGCATGCCAAGCAGCATGAAAGTGGAAGAGAGGAAGGGGATGTATCAGGTGTCCTTTAAGGAAGATTTCTGGAGCTGCCTAATGTTTCTGCTGACATCTCCTCAGTCAGAACTCAATGACACGGCCTTACTTGGCTCCAAAAAGGCTGAGAAGTATAGTGTTTATTCTTGAAGGCCATGCGTACAGCTAGAAACTGTGGTTTCTGTTACCTGGCAAAGTTCTGTTACCTGGGAAGGGATAAGAAGAGACAACCTGTCTCTACAGCATCTGCATTTGGCCTCTCATTGCTAATATTGTCCTATAATTACCAAGAGCGGGAAGGTCCCTCCTAGTGTCTCAGATAGAGACACTAGGTTCCAGAGCTTCAGTCAAAGCTGCTGTCGAAGACATAGAAAGAAACAAAACAGAACTCAGACCAATGATTGTGTGAAGAGGAAAATGGCATTAAGAAAAGTAGACATTTGGCTCTGAAATGGCAGTGACTTTCTTAAGCCATACTGTTTGATTAAATTGGAAAGGAAAATAAAATGTTCATTTAAAGTATATTACTAAAATTAAATGCACACATGTTTTACAAGAGTGTGAATACAAGAAAATTTAAAATATAGAAGTATCAGGCCACATGGGCTTTTGCCAGAATGTGTGAGCTCTGCTGGAGAGAAAGATCCCTCAGCCAAGGGACAGTCAGCCTGCAGGCTACTCCTGGCTCTGTCACCAGCGGATCACCTAACTTTGCTGGGTCATAGTTTCAGCATCTGAAAATCCTGGTGATAGCTTCAGTGGCCACATCTGTATGCCGTGAGTCCTTGAATCTGGATGTGTCTAGTAGATTTCAGGTCAGCAACAGTGAAGGAAACTTTAGCACCTTAGTCCCCAGCAAGACAGAAGGTGTCATCTGGGTGAGGAAGGCACAGGTGGGACCTCAGTGGGAACCCTTGTCAGTCATGTAGCTACACTCTGGTTTTATCTGTGCCATCCTCGTGAATTTTAGGAAATTGCATTTTCCCTTCTTGTCATTGTGAGTTTCAGAAATCAGCACGGGTGTACCCAAAGGGGTTGGAGCAAGCAATTTTAAAATGCTTGAAGGAAGTACTGATGTTCCTGCATTTACCACAGGGTTACAGCCCAATAAACCCATCAGAAATTGAAAATATTGTAAACTGAACATGCCTTTGATACACCTAACCTACCTAACAGCACAGGTTAGCCACGCCTACCTCTGTCAAACGTGCTCTCAGAACACTTACGTTAGCTTGCAGGTAGGCGAAATCCGTTGCAACACAGTTCACTGTAGAGTATTATTTGTTCACCGTAGAGTATCATTTATTTACCCTCCTGATTTCGGCGCTGACCCAGAGCTGCAGCGCTCTGCCCCCACCTAGCATCAAGGGGCAGTATCCCACCGCGTGGCGCTAGCTCGGGAAAAGATCAAAATTCTAAATCCGATTTCTACTGAAAGTGTTTTCCTTTCACACCGTTGTAAAGTCGAGCCATTGTAAGTTGAACCACCATAAATCGGGGACCATCTGTATTGGCGAATATTTCATGGTTCTAATAGATAATTCATCTGTGACAGCACTAATCAGGTAAATGTCCTGTAAAATTGAGAGGCAGGTTTCAGGGATATATTTGGTTCTGTCGTAACCAGCAGCTATGTTTAACAATAGTCGCGCTCAGATAGTCAAGAAATAAACTAGGAGTTTAGGAGGAAGAGAAGGTAAAATTCATGGGCTGGAATGGTAGAACTAAGAATTAGACAAGAGAGTTACTCTTTTGTGCTGATAATGTTTAATACAAATGGTAAATACTGATAATATTTGCAGTATTTCAGCTTCCCAGTTCTTTAACACATTAACTGCCACGTGAGCTGTGCTTAATTCACGCTAGTTTTGAGCCCATATGCTCGTGAAGCATATGTAACTCACACATTTTTTTACCTTTACCCTTATGAACTGTTTTTCAAGGTGCATATATATAAAGTCATGCACAGAAAATAATAAAACACTCAAATTTTTCATTAAATCAGAAAGGATTGTTTTGTTTTCAAAGTTTTTATTCTATTTTTGTAATAAAACACTCAGGAATTTTTTTTTTCCGGTGTGGCCGTCAATGTGTTAAAAACCTGGAAATTTCCAACAATACAGCACATTGCTTGGCTTCTAAGAGGCTCCCGCACACCCTGGTCTTCGGACCTCGGCTTATGACTATTTTCTTTCAAGTTCCTGGTACCTGAGTTGTGTGTCTGAGTAACTGAACCTACTTAACCTTAGACTTTGAAGTGTCTAAGATGTTAGGTCTTGTGTGAAATATTAAATCTTTTAAAGAATTGTTTCTAATTGTGACAAGCACACATCACAAAATAGCTAATGTTATGCAAAAGAATGCAGATTACTATATTGTTTTGACATTTCACTCCCTTTAATGCTATAGAAAATCACTTAGACAAGTATAAACGGTAAAACATGAAATACAGATATCTTGCTAGGATTAGCTGTAACATATCAATGAAACACATATATTTTTAACAGGGTGTTGCTTCTTAATAATTAGATCTTGCTTTCTGCTTCCCCTAATATTTCCAGTCAGGGAAAAAAGATGATTCAAGTTTTTATCCAAAGCTTTCAGGGTATAGTCCTAAAAGAATCTAATCCTAATATTTCTCTGGGCCTTTTTTTTTTTTTTTTTGAGACAGGGTCTCTGTTCTCTGGCTTACCGCAGCCTCAAACTCCTAGGCTCAAGGGATTCTCCCAGTAGCTGGGACTACAGGTGCACACCATCATGCCCAGCTAATTTTTTTATTCTGCTTTTTGTGGATACAGGGTCCCGCTATGTTGCTCAGGCTAGTCTCAAACTCCTGACCTCAAGTGATCCTCCCGCCCGGGCCTCTCAAAGTGCTGGGATTACAGATGTGAGCCACCGCACCCAGCCATCTCTGGGCCTTTTTGAAAGCAAGATTTGAAGTAATTTTTGTCCTATGCTTAAAACAGTCAGGAAGTGAGGGTATCTGGTCATGGATAACTGCTAGGCAGTGATGAGGCAAGCTATGAAAACCCACAGCCTGATGACAGGGATGTCCTGGGGGAGAAAGCATTTTGCCCACATGAACACATGGACTTGACATTTGTGTGAATGCTTTGCTTATTCTGAGTTGAGAAATCTAGATGATTGGAAGAAAGATTTTCTTGCAAAACAACATCCCGATTGCGTACCGGCCTTTGTGTTTCACTATTTCGAGAAAGGATCTTTGTGCTGAGTGGCTGGACCTTCTCCCAACAAACAAGCTCAGCTCTCGCAGGTACAGCCCGTTTTGCTCTCTGCTCTCCGGCTCCCTCCGGTGACTCAAAAGCGGAGATTTGATAGCCCAGGGCGAAGTGTCAGCCTCCCCGTGCTCATGCCAGGGGGAGAAAAGGAGCGGGAGAGGGCAGGCGGGCCTGGGTGAAGTCATCCAATAAAGGTTACCAGCTGGGCAGGGCACCTTCTCACACGACTGCAGAGAGAATGCTGGAAGCTGGGCAGCGCCTGCTCCCCGCTGCCTGTCACGGTACTGGGAGCAAGAGGTGACCTATTTATTTTTAGAAGGGGGCAGTCATAATAACCCGGCTCCTAGCTTCATTCAAGGCAGGCAGACGCTTTGGAAGTTTGTGAACACCAACTTTCTGAGTAAGGGAGGAGCGCTTTTTTCCCAAAAAGGGAAGAACTTCACTACTGTGGTTTTTCCTCTCCTGATATTCAACTTTAGAGTGGAAAAGAAACTATTGTTTGGCCTCATTAGCCGTGGAGAGCAGGTGCGACAGCCTTCTCTGCTGGTATTATTTTTAAAGGGCAGAAATGCCTGAAGGTGAGGACTTCGGACCAGGCAAAAGGTAACTGTGGTATATATGTACTTACTTTTTCTTGAGTCTGTTGCATTGGCTAGTTATCTTCGTGAAAATATTATCATTAATTGAAAAAGTAGTTTAAAATAAAAACAAATAAGAATACAATCCTTAATTCCAAGAGACTGGATTTTCTTTGGCATGAACTACCTGAAGAGATACAAATAACTTAGTATACTCATAACAACATATGCAAATGTGTTTTTCCTGCTTGAGGAAGTGGTAGCCTGAATTTTTTTTTTTGTCCGTACATAAGGTAAAGTCTACTTGAATTTTTTGATGTTGGATTTTTAACTTTAGATGGTAGTTGTTGGAAATCTAAGCTAATGAACATTTTAAAAACTGTCTGCATTTTAAAGACTTGTTGAGTATTTCTAGAGGGTAAATAATGGACCAATAAGCCAATTTTGATGTTTCAAAACTTTTTTTTAACCACAGGTCTTATCTTTGAAAATGTGATCAGTTGGGCCCCCATATGTGGCACATTAATTGTATGAGTGTTTTTTATTAATATCCAATTCTAGATATTGATTGTATTAATATCTAATTTTAAGAAGGGGCATCGAGAGAGGATAAAGGAAACTGGCAATGAATTCCTGCCAGTGTGAGCACAACTGTGCCCATATTGAAAGTGTCCATTTGCGCCCATTGCTGTTGACAAAACTTGTATGACTCAGATGTCTTCAGAATTCCAATCGGGGTAATTGAAATTTGGATATGAAGAAGTAAAAAGAAAGCTATTAAACAAGGAAAAGGGATCATTGACAATTTTATTGTCAAAGAAAGTGGGAACTGGTAACTCTCTAGGAACAAGAGCACCAACATATATTTTCGTCATTGTATTAAAGACAAGCATCCCCTTTCAGCCATGGTATGTGGGGCATGTTTGTGTGGGTGGTGATTGTCATCAGTTGTAGTAGTGTCCTTCAAGACTAATTGTCTCTTTCGTTTTCTAGATTTTATTTTCTTACAAATTCCTTCCCAGTACATCGACATTAAATTGGCATTTATTTGAACAGTGAAACAACTTTCCGCGTAAAATGAGACAGTAAATCAATTGCTGGAAGATGACATTTATAATAGTGCCTAGAGTGGGTTATGGGTTAACTAACTAGTTAGGAAAAAAACATTTTCGAAGACATGTAAATGTCAGTTTTGGTTTGGAGGTGATGGGTTGGTCTTCTGGTGTTGCATGTTTCCTCTCCGTGACATTTTAACATTTCTGAAAGCAGAACTTTCCTTTTTCTCTTGGCACCTAGGCATTTCCACCAGCTCTCAGCGTAGAATTTTGCACCGAATAGGCATTTTTCATAAATACTTGTTTAATGGAATAATACTATTTATAAGCCGTTTTACACCTGCAGTGCATATCTAGGGAGCCTGGTCATATAGAGATTGAAAGGGAGGAGAGATTTGACAGAAATGTGATAAGAGTTGCTTTAATGAAGTACAATATTTTCATAATTAAATAGCAATTAATGGTTAATAATATTTTGAACTAATAGTTTGTGATGTAGACTGAACAAACATGAATTTTTCTAAGAATGTTTTACTGGTTAAAAAGGATAAATAAGGAGAATGTACATATACTCTTTCTATATTATATATTATATAGAGTATATATACACACATAAATATATATTATATACACATATAATGATTATTATTACTAAGGTTAATAACATATTTGATTGAAAATGGGAAACTCCCTCTCCTTTGCAGTAGCATATTCTTCTCCCCACCCCCTTTTATTTTGATGAGATCACTTTCAGCTCTTAACAGTGGTGGTTTTCTTTACAATATACTTTGCTTTACTTCATCCATTTGTTTGCTTTTTCTCTATCTGTGCAGAAAGAAAGGGCATCCTAGACTGGGGAAGGTTTAGAGCTAGGCTAGAAGTAACATATTACAAATGAGAGGGAGTTTTACTCTTGCTAAATTTGAGATCAGATGCCGTTGGACGAGTCCTTTGGTGCCATGTCTAAAAGAGAAATAACTATTATGAGTTGTGTATCTGCTGACAGAGCCTGTTCTGAGAGCCCGACTGCAGCAGGTTCTAGTTGGATCTCACGTTGAGGCTTATTGATGTTACTTTCGTCCAATTTTGGGACTTGGCGACCTGCATTGCTCTGTAACCGCCAGTGAGCTAAATCTGAGTTTGGTCTTTATTTTTTGTTACTTTTTTTAAATTTCAGAATATTATGGCGTACAAATGTTTTGGTTACATAAATTGCTTTTGTACCGTTTGAGTCAAAGTTGTAAGTGTGCCCATCCCCCCAGTAGTGTGCCTTGTACCTGTTAGGTGTGAATTTACCCATCTCCTCCTCCACCCTCCCACCTGCTTGATTTCCACTGAATGTTGAGTTTGGTCTTTTAAAAAATCATTGGGAACCAAATAATGTGGAGCTTCATGAGTACACCGGGGTGTGTGCTGCAGGCATCCCAGACACTGCCTGCTCTGTGCACTGAAGGCCCCAGGCTCCCAGGCACCGTTTTATAGTCACTAAACAGACAAGCATGAACCAACTGCTTGGGAGAGGGGCAGCAATAGTAGGCTTTTCTCATAGTAAGAACCTCCAGAGGCTCTGTGCCATTTTCAAGGTCAGAGGGGAGGCTAGAGGGTGAGAAAGAATAACGCTCTGAAGCAGGCGAGGAAGGCAGAAACCCAAACAGGGAGCATCAGGTGCCAGAGAAGAGGGAAAGAGCAATGGGGCCAGAGACTGGGGAAGCAGACGAAATCAAGAAATAGGAGGAAAAGTATCCCATGGCTAGAGGTCTGGCTCTGCAATGATTCCTTGTCCCACCTCGTTTGGGGCCTATCTTGGAGCCGTGACCCAGCAGGTCCTCTGCAAGGCCTTCAGCAGCCTGGGCGGAGGGTTGTCCCAGCTGTCACGAAGGGAGAAGGAGCCCAGCCACCAAGACTGAGCTCTTAATGCGTCTTGTCATGGAAGCCCTTCCGCAGTGGAGAATTATGTTCACACATCCATTGGTTCACTCGGTAGGTATTTATAGAGCTCTGAATTTAAGCCAGTTGCCGTGCCCGGGAATAGGGTGATGGCTTCGGCCCCTGCTGTCACAGAGCACACAGGCTGAATGAGGGAGACACACAGCAAGGTAAAAATAAGTAAATAAGAGTATTCCAGACAATACTGGACTAGGAAATAAAAATGGTAATGTGAGAGAGGACCTGGTGTGGGCTGGGGGTGGGGGTAGCGGATGGTACAAAGCAAAATCTCGGCCACTATTCAGGACCCTGTGAAGCACTGTTCTTTGTCTTGTCATATGGCAAAGACTTAAAAGTTTGGAAGCCCACTAGCCTGTGAAACTGTAACTTTGCAATTACCAATTTCGGCTGCTCAGAGAAGTTTTTGTTATCGCTTTGCTCTGGAGGGGTGAAGTTCCCATCTCTCTCTGTTCAGGATATACGAAGGGCTGTTGTAGTTAAGAAAACCAAAGCTCTTTTAAAGACAACAGTCTGTTTAGTATTCAGAAATGTCATTAGTAATTGCATTGCATTTTATTCTTGGAAGCTTTAAAAGAAATTGATTTTAATGTATTCTTGAATCCAGCTGTTCCAATAATTCAAGTTGGCCAGGTGATAGGCTTCATTTTACATTGTGGATAAAGCCCAGCATCGATGATACCCTTTCTTTAAAATGCAAGGTGAGGATGAGAAAAGCCTCGCACAGAAACCTGACCAGGGTGTTCCAACTCAAGTTTGTGAGCTTCGACCTTCAGTGGAGATGGACTCCTGAACGAGCATATTTCAACTTGTCTATGTTTAAAAAAGTCCTTACGCTGCATTTGGTTCTGAAATAGGCACAGAGGGATGAAGTAAACAAACAGTCATTAAGCAAAGGAGTTGCGATTTGAAGGCAGGGAGCTGACTCCTGAGTCTGTGCAAATATACATGCATGTAGTAGTTGCACGGGGGTGGGGGAGGGTGGTCAACATTCAGAAAGAAGGTCAGTGTGGGTTCAGAAAGGCCAGTGGGATTGGTGGCCAAGAGAAAGGACAGAGTGGCAGGAGATCAGTGGGAGAGGTGTACAGGAACTCCTCACCGGGCCCTGTAGGCAGTGCTGTGCTGGGGAGAGCTGTACAGCCGGCTCTCTTGGGGAGGGAAGCCCTGATCATTAGCGTTTGCTGATTCCTGCGGTGTAAATACTCCCACTGTGGATGACTGCAGGCCATGCACCCACACGAGGTCACTGAAAGTAGAGAATGACAATACTGGCTCTCGGGAGTCTGTGGTCAGCCCCAGCACACAACTGATTGAGGCCCAGACAAGAGTTAGCGTTTAATTCTATGTTACATCTTCTCCACTTACGTATCTCTTAGGCATAATAGACATTCAGCAAAGATTTGTTGAAGGAATTAATGATTTATTTTTCTTCCACTCTTCTATACAGTCATGGAAAATGTCTATCAGGTTATGGAAAATATTTACCACTTTTGAAATCCCACTTTGACCCAGCTGGGCTAATATTTGCGATTGATTAAGAACACGTAGAACAACGCAGTCTGTCCTTGTTGCAATGGAGTTTGTTTTGTGTGAGATATCTTAATCACCAGTTAATAAGTACAGTGCTTCCTAAACCCTTGCAGCTCCCCAGTTAGTTTCCAGTAATCAAGGCCCTGTTAGAGCTGATTTCTATTTTATAAACACAGGGTGACTAATTTTTGCTGCCATCCCTAAGATGTGATGAAGGTCTGTTTGGTTTTCAATACCCAAGGAGGGCTGCAGCTGCTGTTTGGTGGGCCACGGGAAGGCCTGGCCCTGGTGGCTGATAGAACAAGAGCCTCATTGTGTGGGCTTCCCCTTCCTCCCTGCCTTCGTCCCTTTACGGCAAATCTGTGTTCAGATCCATTCGGGTGTCTTGCTGCTTCTCCACACCAGACTAATCTGGGTCCTGCAGAAGGCATGTGAGCACAGAGGCCTGCCTGGGGGGCAAATCTCACACACTGTCACTCATATGTTTTAAAAAACAACATCCTGTTAAACAGCTTCCCACAAAGGGATGTTATAGCTGTTCATTTAGGGAGATAAAAATCATATTGGGGAAAAAAGATGGTAAAGATGAAAAGATCAACTGTAAGCTTAAAACCCTAAAAATATACTGTTGTATTGTTTTCTGGTTCTTCTTGGATGTATTTTCCTGGCAAAGAAATGCATATTATATTATAATCGTATAATATGATGCATACACTTGTGCCGCTTTTCTCTCTCATAAGCATTCCCAGTGGCATCTGAACAGTTTAGATGCACTTTTAAATGCCTGCAAATATGTTCTGTCCCTTGGATTTGTCCACCTGTATTAATGATTGTTATTGAAAATCGTTCTGCATTTATAAATGAGAGTGGGATATAACTCTGTGTTTTTTCTAATTAGGGAATGATGGAATCAAAGGATGGGAAGTACAAACTGCTGATTTCTTAAGGTCTGGGCCTGGAAACCGGCAGAACATTGTTCCTACTGTGTCCTGTCGGTGGAACAACCCAAGAGCCTGATTTGAGGAGAGGGAAAATAGAGCCCACTTTTCTCTTAGGAAGAATATCAAAGAATTTGGGGGCTTTATTTTACAAATAATGGAAAGAGAAAAATGCTTACTTAATATTTATTGTTGTAAAATGTTATCAGTTGTCAGTGGAAAGGATATCGATAGTGAAATTTGCTATCTGGCCTTCTCTCCTGCTCTTAGAAAAATTGCAGTCTGACAACCTGTCTCCCTAGCAGGTGATGCTCTGGTGGTCTGGTCTCTTGATGAACATGCTCATTTACGTAGAATAACTTTCTGGTTAATTAAAGCTCACATTTTTAAGCATAAACAAGTCTAGCCCTTTTAACTATTCTGCAGGGTGGCTGTGAGGATGGGTTTTGGAATGATGCAAAGCTGTTCTTGATGCTGGCTGCAAATCCCAGCCTCGCCATGTCCTAGCTGGGTAAGCCTGGACAAGTGAATTTCATTTTATAATCAGTAAAATGAGGATAATAACACCTAATTTATAGGTTTATTTTATAGATTAAATATGGTGAGCCTCATTAAATAGTTTAGTGAGTGGCTCATTGTTAAGTTCTCAAAAGTGATTGTTAATAATAATAATACATAAGTTGTACATTTCCTTAAGCAATTCAAAACAGGTCACACTTGAGTGAAAACACCTTGACTATCTGTGGTCTATCCCTTGGGCGTATCCTGATTGCTAAACATAATATATAGGGAGTGTCCTCAACATGTGCAGTGTATCCACTCTCTCTAGGTGGTGGTCTCAACTGAGGGTGTGGAGTCACCTGTCCAACTCCCTAAACAGCTCTGCAGCGCGTTCCTGGTTGGTCTGGTCTGGATAGTCTATGGGCTCTTTGTGTTTGGAACAGGACTATGAAGGGTGAGTGGTTCACCTTGTTTTGACACTTCGTGGGATTGCTTTGACCCATGTGAATGTTGGTGTTATGGCACAGACCTTGTTGAGTGAATGGCAGTATTTACCCCTTAGCGGGAAAGTGAAGATGTCGCCCAATGCATCTTACAGGGAGATGAGTATCCATAGCAGGATTGCAGGCTCAGGATGGGTATATCTCTTGTATAGTTGGTTTGCTTTAATCTTATGGGCGCTGTGAATCTTCCAAAGGGTCCTATTTCCATCTCTGATTGAGCCATTCGAAAGTTTGGAGCTAAAATTATAGTTCCTCTCTAGCAGGTGTGGAGAACTCTCTGGAATGCACTTCCGTATGTTCTTCTTTTGCATTGCTTTGTTATCCTCTTCCCTTCAGGTCTTATATCCTCATTCCTTGTAGTGCCCCCCCCCCGCCCCCTGCCCTCACCCCATGGTTGCATAGGTTGTGCACTAAGGCATCCAGCTGAGAGAGCCAGTGTGGGGCTGCCAGTCATCCCGGGCTCTGACCCTGGAGCAGCAGATGTCCTGGCTTGGGGCTCATCTCCTGGGTGAAGGGTGCCATTTTCTGTGTTGCACACATGCATCCTGTGGCTGAGAGAACAGCCTCTGCCACACACACACACACACACACACACACACACACACACACACAGACAATTCAGTGTCCCATTCACCTAGCTTTAAATTTAAGACTAGGGCACAAAAAGCAATTCCATTCTAGAGAAGTCCGTTAAGGGTTGGTGATGGGGAGAAAGAAATGCAATGCCTCGATTTTGCTTTTCAGAAAGTGGGGTGTCAGCCTACAGTGCTTAAAGGTTGCTTGGAAAGTCGGTATTTTATTCAGCACTCAGATGTCTCCTTCAACTAAACTCCAGGGGGTTGGATTCGTTTCTGTGGCTGGTCGGCCCCGTTGCAGCCTACATTCTTAACGTATAATGAGAGCCAGCCCAAACTCAGAAGAAACAGCTTCAGGCAGAAGTGAGTTTTAGAACTCTGTTTACATTTTTTCCAGCTGTTCTTGTGAAACCACTTGTCAACTCTGGGAAAATAAAAATGATCTCCTGTGGGAACGCAGGCCTGAGTAGGAATCCAGTGTCTTCTGTGAGGAAGATGAAATCAGGCAAGACACCTCTACCCCGATAGGCTCGTACTTGCATTTTTTTCTAATTTCTCTCCCACACTCTTGCTCATCCCCACAATCTCTCATTCATCTGTTTCTCTTTAACCCTCTCTCTACCCCCTGGTCTCTTCACACCAGTGAGCTGCCTTCTCAAACCCCTGGCACCTGCTGTCTCTGGATCCCCAGTTGACAAAGGCAAGGGACAAAACCTGGATATAGCAATGCATGGCAATATGTCTAGGTCATGGTGTCCTGAGGCAGACGGTGGGAAACGGTGCAGTGGGGAATGTCCCAGTTGTCCCTGGGAAATGCACATGGGGTACGTGATGGTCAGGGGGACTGCTGTGTTGCCTGGCCTCATTTGGACAAACCAACCCGCTCATCAAGGAGACAGGAGAAATGCTGGTCTCAAAGGGAGGCTCCTGTGAGTCTACCAGGCCAGGCCACACCCTCTTTCCTGCTTCAGCCTCATTTTTGCAGAGTTAGCCTGCCCTGGGAGTAATTGTCACCCCCTGGCAAATACCATGGAGAGCTATTAAAGATGTTGCTCTGTGGCCCTTAGTAGGGTCTGAGGAAGGCATCGCCAGACTGCGGATTCTTTGCTTTGGAAGGGGGGATTGCAGCTGTGAGTGCCTGATAAGGAAGTAGGTTGAGCAGAAAGGATCAAAGCCCAGAATGTTCTCTCTCCCTGATAGCAGTGATTTATGAAGGGTTGCTGTGTCCTCAACATGCAAGTGTTTCATGGGTGGAGACTGGTATTCCCAGAGTCGGGCAGACTGGCACACATGATGGTGGCGGTGGTTAATGAGTGTCACGTAGTAATTACCATCAGGATGCGGCCTCCTTGCTAGCCATGTAAACTAAACAGAAGCAGCTGCACACAAGTAGTACTCTGACTCAGGAAGTGGCACTGCAGCCAGGTGGTGTTTTGGTTGAACTATAAGCAAGTGATTTATTTTAAAAAGAAAGTAAGCCTGTCTGTCAGTGGAGCATCTCAAAATTATACCTATAAAAATGATAAACTCCATCTTTAGATTAGGTAAGGGAATTATAAGCGTATTTATATTTCTTAGCAATTACTAGTTTCTACCGCTTATTCTATGTAGGAATCCCAAATTATGTGACATACATATAATGTTTCTGGAGTAGCTTATAACATTAGTGGTGGAGTAAACTCCATGATTGGAGTAAATGGAACAAAAATTCTGAATACAGTCCTGTGCTGCACAATAATGTTTTGGTCAATGTCAGATCACATACAAGACAGTGGTCCTCTAAGATTATAGTGGAGCTGAAAAATTCCTGCTGCTTAGTGATGTCTTCACGATCCTGACCCTGGGTAGGGCTAGGCTAATGTGTGTGTTTGTGTCTTAGTTTTTAACAAAAAAGTTTAAAGTTTAAAAAGTAAAAAAAAAAATTTAAATAGAAGAAAGTTAATAAGGACATAAAGAAAATAGTTTTATGCATCTGTACAACGTGTTTGTGTTTTAAGCTAAGAGCTATTACAAAGAGTCAGGTCAGGCCTGGTGACTCATGCCTGTAATCACAGCACTTTGGGAGGCTGAGGCGGGAGGATTGCTTGAGCCCAGGAGTTCGAGACCAGCCTAGGCAACATAGTGAGACTCCGTCTCTACAAAAAATAAAAAATTAAAAAAAAAAAACCAAAAGAGTTAAAAAGTTTTTTTTAAAGAAGTTTATAAAGTAAAATAGTTACAGTAAGCTAGAATGAATTTATCATTGAAGAAAGAAAAAAATTTGAGAATTTAGTGTAGCCTAAGTGCACGGTGTTTATAAAGTCTTCAGTAGTGTGCAGTGACGTCCTGGGCCTCCACATGCGCTCACGGCTCACTCACTGACTCACCCACAGCAACTTCCGGTCCTGCAGGCTCCCTTCTTGGTAAGCACACTATACAGGTGAACCATTTTTTATCTTTTATACTGTATTTCTACTGTACCTTCTCTGTGTTTAGATATATTTAGATACACTAATGCTTACCATTGTGTTACAATGGCCTACGGTATTCAGGACAGTAATATGCTGTACGGGTGTGTAGCCAGGAGCAAGAGGCTGTACATATAGCCTAGGTGTGTAGTAGGCTATTCCATCTAGGTTTGTGTTAGTGCACTCCGTGATGTTTGTATAATGACAAAATCGCCTAATGACTTTTCTTGGAACGTGTCCCCGTTATAAAGTGACACGTGACTATAGTCATAGTTTCTCCATCCTGAAATATTGTGAAAACTACCTTTTCGAAGCGTATTTGTTTGTGCTAAGGAAGGCTTTGAGATATAGATTTTATTATAACATGAATACATGCATAGAGAAATTATAAACCTAGAATGAATTGACTTGCTTGCTGAAACAAGAAGAGATATGTTCAATAAACTAAGATATAGTACACATTGGCATCAGTGATAAAGGAAGTAACAATAATCCTTTTTTTGGGCACAGTTGAGAGGAAAACTGGAAGCTGTCGTGTCCCATAAGGCAAGTGCTGAGCGTTTGACGACAAATAGCCTCACTCTCTCGTGCCAACTCCTACAAACTGGAAATGGAGCCTGGCGCTCTGATGAGGATCATGAGGGTTTGTTGGGAAGTTTCTGGAAAGAGTACTACGACACATTGGCACCGTCTGCCATGTATGGGAAGAGGGGACTGGTACATGCTTTCCCTGGGGTGAGGACAGGGGGTGATAATTTTTCTTTTTACTTATTTAGATAAATTTTGAAAGACCCTACCAATGTTCAGTGATGTTGATGGCGCCTTGACTTTTATTCCCCCCATTAGTTACCAGTGTTCTGATGCTTAAGATCCTGGCAGCTTTAACTAGGAAAATATGCAGGTTAGGTGCCTCCTTGCTAAAGCTGGGATAAACATCTAGGGCAAATGCTATTTTTAAGATTAGAGGAAAAACTTTGCCATTGTAATACTTTACAAGTCAAATCTGGCACAGCAGCTTTGCCAGGAAAATGACAAGAAATTGTGTGCATTTATTTCATTTATTGTTAGCTGAAGGATGATCTCTCATCCCCCTTTTGTAGAAGAACACTGTTTCGTCTGAAAGAGAACAGGCTTGGGAGCCGGTGGGTTGAAGGTGGAGAGACTGGGTTCTGATCCTGGTGCTGCCACTTCTTGGCTGTGTCTGCTTTCTCATCTGGAAGATGGAGGCATTTTACCCACCTTGTCAGATTGTTGTAAGGATTAGAGAATATAGACAAAGCTCTTGATGTCGTTCCTAGCACTTGGTATGTGCTTAATAAATAGGAGGTACTATTACAGTAGAAGCTCTCTTAACAGTTCCTAGTAGTAGCTTGCTGGGTTAATCGGTGATCTCCAACATCTCTGTACAGCCACATGTCTGAAACCATGACACCCTGAACTCGCAGTCTCCTGTGGCCCTGGGCCAGATCTACCCTGCAGCCTGATTTTGTAAACCAAGTTTTATTGGATTATAACCGTGCTCTCATTTTCGTGCTGTCTATGGCTGCCTTCTTGCTACAGTGGCAGAGTGGAGCGCAGAGACCATATGTATGGGCAACAAAGCTGAAAACATTTACTATCTGGCCCTTTACAGAAAACAGTTGCCTAACCTACTCTGGTATGTAACTGCTTCCACCATTTGAGTTGTGTGCTTACTGAGTCAGTTGTGTTTATTCACAAATCTCTTTGTGTCCATTGTTGTCACTATTGTACTTGCATAATTTAATTATAAATTATGTAAACTGGAGAAATGAGATCAAAAA
This sequence comes from Lepilemur ruficaudatus, assembly GCA_963574885.1. Classification (NCBI taxonomy): domain Eukaryota; kingdom Metazoa; phylum Chordata; class Mammalia; order Primates; family Lepilemuridae; genus Lepilemur; species Lepilemur ruficaudatus. Next base: position 28,024 of record CAUYRT010097382.1, read on the forward strand.
GAGTATTGTGGTAGATTCTGCTGGTTGTTCTCAAATATCCAGCTTCCTTTTCTTTCTTGGGTAATAGAATCCCAAGTTTCAGCTGGATGGTGGCCACCAGCAATTGATCTATGTTTCCTAAACTCTCTTGAAGCTAGGCATGGCCATGTGACTATGTTCCAGCCAGTGGGAGGTGCATGAAAATTGTACGTGCAACTTGCAGGCCATGACTTTAAAGAGAAAGGGGAATGTCCTTCCTTTTCCCCTTTCCTGCTGGCAGCAAAGTGGGTCAGGTAGCAGGAACTGCAGTAACCATCTTCGTCCATGGGGTGGCAGTGTGATTGGAGAGTGTCTGAGCAAGAAGATGGGCTGGGTCTCTGACATTATGGACATCCCATGTCAGCCTGGACCTCTAGGCTCTGGTCTCACAAGAGGGAGAAACGAACTGCTCTCTTGTTTAAACCACTGTTGCTTTGACATTTGATATAAGAGGTGAACTTATTTTTAATACAAACAGCTGTGTATCTGCATGAAAACTAAGTCAGTGCATTGGAGAGAATCAGTAAAGGCAAGTTGCTAGTATTGCCATTTAAAAAATGTGTGGACAAAACAACTAAAAATGTTGGTAGGGATTGAGCATAAAACTTCAGAATGGTCTTTTACTTGGGTTTGACTTGTGTCATTAAATTCTTGCTCCTTTTAAAATAAATTAAACTAGAAATCATGCATAATACATGGGGGTGTGTTTTATGCAAGAACACCAATCTTTGTTCCAAGCTCTAAGTCAATTGGCAATTTTATTACTTCCTCAGCACCTATACATAAATTAATATTCATTGGATTAAATTTAATATCCCAGGGGTGTACTGGTTGGTTTGTTAAGTCCGTAGTCTGCATTAAAGTTATAGCCTGAATCTAAGAATATTCATACCAATTTCTTGTTAATATGATTTGGAATTAATAGCTAATCTATACGATCCTAGATAAAGGAAGGGGATGTTATCTGATACTGAAAAAGCAGCTTACAAGTGGCCATTGTTTGCAGTATATAAGGACAGGATATAGTAGCCCTTTTAAACTTCATGATGCAAATCGAAGAATGGGAGATTTAATTACTCCCAGGAAATTAGGCCCTGACATGTAGCAGCAGCCATTGTTTTTAGTAAATTTGCCTTTACCTTCCAACTCCCATTTATGGGATCTCCAGCTGCATGTTTCCGATGAAATCAGAGATCCTGGCTTTGATCAAACACAGAATTTCTAGTTCTGTATTTTACTGACTTTACTAAAGAAAGATAACATCAGTGAAGATCCAGCTGGCTGAGCCTACCGGAGGCAGGCCAGCAGGACACCTGTTGTGGCCACGCAGTCCCCAAGGGCCTGAAAATCAGCCTGGGACATCACAGAAATCCATTATAAATGAAAGATGAAACTCCTTATGGCTTTAAGCTTTTCCATTATAGGACCACAAACATTGGAATAACCTGGGTTTGACATTTTACATTTTAAATATCCTCACAGCATCAGAAAATGGAAGTAGGCTGGGCCTTTCTCCGCATATTAGGAGGCCTGTTGGCTGGGAACCACTGTGGTCCTGAGACCTGACACTATGACAATATTGTACTTGAAATGTCACTGATAGCTACTGTCTAAGATTCTCATTCCCATCATTATCACCAGGGATGTTTTAAGGGCTATTGTCGGCATTAAATATTCCTCTCTTAAGTTAATACCAATTTCTAAATCCATTCATTATTTAAGAAATTAAATGTTTATTTCTTAGAAGTAGAGGGCTTAAAGTAGTCAGAGTTTTACTAAAATCAGATTTTCGAGTAAACATCTGAATGGATAGGCTCCTTCTAGGTTATAAAATCCTTGAGCAGAAGGTATTGTTGGTAGTACTCAGCCCAGGTCCACAAATATTTCAAAGGGGGCCATGACCCAAAAAAGGTTAATGTTCAGTCTGGTCTAGCTCTTTATTTAATGGGGAGAGAAACCCAGGTCCCTCATGTGGACTAGTCAGACCTCCAAATGGCCTCCCAGTGACATCTGTGGCCACCATGCTACTGTATTTGTGTTTTAGTATATCTCCATATTCTTTAGCATAGTTGGTTAAAAGAACATTAATTTCATTTACTCTTATAATTCCAAAGAGGTGATTCATAGCAGAATTCACACAGTTGATCCATTCCTGGCCTGTCTGGCTGTGTATTAAAAAAATCTTCTGTTCAAGAATTTGATTTTAAAATTAGGTGAACCCAAACATATACTTGGTCTCTGACTGGGGTATCTTCTGCCTGTGATACTGTATATCAAGGGATCCCCCAAACCATGTTGGAACTGGATGGTTTCATTGTAGACTACATAGATCAGAAGTAATGGCACATATCTGTCTTTAAAAACAATCACCTTTTTTTTTTTTACAAACCCAACATTTTGATGAGCTGTTTTTCCATTTTATTGAAAATGCATTATGGTAACATGAACAAGAGAAAAAAAAGGAAGAATGTCCACGATAGAGTCAGTTCTGGTCAAAATGTAATTCAAAGCATAGAATATCTTTCAAGGCAGTGATTAAGGTATCTCTCTATCTGTCTTCCATTGCGTGTTGTTTATTTAAAAGTCATTGTTCATTAATAACGGGTGATTTTCTTTTGACCAGCTGGCCCCCTTGGTTTCATTTTGTCTGTGCTACTTCTCCGAAGACTCATCAGCTAGGGTTATGAGCGTCCAAGTAGGCTGGGATAAAATGTTTAGCGCCACCAGTGGATCCACTTAGCTGGGTGGAAACAACTCTCGGAATGTCCAGGCGCATGTCAGTGCTGTTCCACAGTAGTTCTCATCCTGTGCTTCTGGGTGGTTCTCACACAGGAAAAGTAAACGAGGCTGACCAAAGCATTTCAGCTTACTAGAGGGTCTTACCCAGTCTATTTCATGTAACTATGGAGTACAAACAGAAAATGTAATGATAACTATCAATTATTATTATAAACCGTGTGTGTCTGTGCATCTGTGTTTGCCTGTGTAACAAACAGAAGACATTTAAAATAATTTTACTGCCTGGCAGATTCAGTACACAGTGACCCAGAGTGAGAGGAGCAGAGGTGTGGGTATACTCCTGCACCTGAGGGCACCGTGGTGGGTGTGAACATGCACGTCACCTTCCTCTGAGTTCTGATGAGTGAACATGACTTCTGAAAACAGTGGGGGCTAGCAGATGCTCTCCAGCTTGCTGGCTTGGTAGTGTAGCCACACATGAAGCACAAGTGGCAGCCATTACATTTTCCTGCACACCGCTGACAGAGACTTGAGCTCTGGAGGCAGAGGTGAGTATCTGTGACAGGTAAAAATGAGGGGGGATGGAGTAGATGGGCAGGCGTCTCTCTCACTGGTGCAGCAAGGTCCAGCCTAGATCATTCCAGCTTCACTTATTTGCACTGCATTACGTTTCACAAAGGAACGCTACTTTTTAAAAATGAGTTTTCCTAAGCAAATCAATAATGTGAAAAGAAATGACATGTGGGAGGAACTATTCAAATAACTGTTTTCAGGAACCCTTTACATCAAATATAAAATATACAACGACTGTCATCATGGTATTTAGAAATACATTGAAGGGATGGTGCTTTTCAGGTCTTTATTAGGCAAATTCCTATTGCTATTCTGTATCACGAGGAGAGGCCAGGTCACACCTGTAGTTCCAGTGCTTTGGGAGGCTGAGGCTGGAGGATTGCTTGAGGCCAGGAGTTTGAGTCCAGCCTGAGCAACATAGCAAGACCCCATCTCTACAAAAAAACTTTAGCCATGTGTGGTGGTGTGCACCTGTGGTCCCAGTTACTTGGGAGGCTGATGCTGGAGGATCACTTGAATCCAGGAGTTCAAAGTTGCAGTGAGCTATGATGACGCCACTGTACTCCAGTGACAGAGCAAGACCTTGTCCCTTAAAAAAAAAAAGGAGGGAGAAGAGCCTAACACTAGGAGAAATAACTTCTTGTGGAATTTGCTCTCACTCCATAAATATCAGCCAGTGCTCCCCGACCCTAGACACAAGCTTCCTTCCCAGTAACACGTTTCAGGTGCTTATATATATTTCTAACTTCTCTCCCACACATCCCTTGCCTCTCAAAAACCATCTCCAGACTCTTCATAACACTTCAGCAATGTGACGTCCCACCATCCCCTTTCTTGTTTGTGCCCTCCCCACCGCCAGGGACTCGCCCGTACCCATCTTCCCTGCCTGCTGTTGTTGAGTATTGCATTAGCCTAATTGACCATTAATACACGCACTGATCACACAGTAGCTTATTCTCAAAATCTGCTTTTGAAGGAGGCTGAGGGCAAGTTTAGCAAGCATGAATACATCATAATGAGACTGTCATCTTTTCTAATAAGGACCTGATCCTTTTGGTAAGAGTGTTTTCCTTTGAAAGCCACTGATTATGTCATTCAGTGGCTGACTTGTAAGATGTATATGAAGATAAATGAGAAATGCATTCTTTAGAGGACTAAGGTGGAAATGTGGCCCATAATGAAACAGTCTAGCATCCTGATTGAATATCTCAATGAGTGATAGTCACTCCAGGTTTATCATAATTGAAGTTATATCTCTGTATCACGAAGGTTGATCACAAATTCTCCAGACAAAATTGATTTGAATTGGCGCTTCGGAGGAACTTGGTAATTCAATCTGTTTAGGTCGTGTATACCTGCTCAAGCCCAGTGTGATGGGTACAATCTCTAAAAAGCAAAATTAGGAACTATATTCGTAGTGAAATGTTTTGCAGTGTAAGAAACATTTTTTAATGGTGTTGCGGGTTTAAAATAACAAGGCCAAAGGTAAAAAAACAGGGAGGGGACATTTACTTTTGACTCCAACTACAGTAAATCCTGGATTGTAATTCTTTGAAATTGTAGATCCCAGGTAGAATACAAGGAAGGGTTTAAATCCAAATTAGCAAACTTGCTTCACAATAACAGTTTTCTGTTTTCTTTGAGAAATGTTCCTTGACTTATCTGATATTATCTGTCCTTTAGGGATAAAGTAGAAATCTTTTCTTCCCTCAGGGATAGTGATTGAAGCAAATCGCAGCATTCACAAACACAAGGGTGTTTAATCTCCAGCATGTCTCAAGTAGGTGCTTGTCCCATGCTAGTAATGTAATTTACATTGTTCGTGCCCTGGGCTTATGCAAGCCTAGTTATTAAAAAAGTTAACAGAATTAAAAATGATGAAAAGTGACTTCTAACTGGCATCTTGGTCGTAGAAACTTGAAAATCTAATAACATAAGTAATGTGACGGGCAGTTTAGTGTCAGCCGTCCCAGTGATCCCGGCGGATCTGATGATCGATGACTCCTCAGGGCTGTAGTAGTTTGAGATGGAAGGGGAAAGGGACAGTCTCACAAAGTAACTGATCTCTGATTTGTTTCCAACTTGGTATAAAAAGAAAGCAGCCCCAAATAGAACACTAAGCTGCCCGGAGGAAGGTGGGGCTCAGCTTCTCTGGGCAGAAAAGTCAGGCACTCCGCTGGCGCCTCCTGGGCGTTGGGAGGAGTTGTCTCGTGGCTAATTGGTCTGAGAAAGTGAAGACTTCAGGTTGAGTGCCATGTAATTTCTTAATCTTGTGTTTGCTTCTTTAATCCTCCACTTGACAAATCTCATTTGCTTTCTCATGGTTCTAATTCTGTGAGCATTCACGCAGAGAAATATATCCATGTTTTTATTTTGTTGCTCTGCCTACGTACACTCACACAAACACATGCACACACCAAGGTACCTAAGTATCCACAGGATTAAAAAAAATTCTAGCACATTACTCTAAGAAATGTTAAAATCCGTAACCAGATATGGACTGACCTTTCTAAGAAAAATTCAACAGGAATTAGCATCAACAGATGTCCACTACCGATAGACAGCATGAGACCCTTAGTCACTAGCTGAGAATGGAAGGTCTCCAGGCCAAAGCATATTTATAGGTGTGATCGTTGCAGCAGCTGTTTGTCACGGTTGCCAGGTGACAACTTAGGTTATAACAAATCCTTTTCTTAATTTCAGAATATTACGGGGGTACAAACATTTAGGTTACATATATTGCCTTTGCACTGCCCGAGTCTGAGCTACAAATGTGACCATCCCCCAGACAGTGTGCACCGCACCCATTAGGTGTGAATATACCTACCTCCTCCTCTTCCCTCTCACTCCATCCTTTTTTTTATTTGGCAATATGGAATGTTGACATAGCTAACTTTCTGAAAAATATTGTTTGGCTTCAATTTCCATTTCCTATAGATTTTTAAAAATCATAAATAGTGTGAAATAATGTATATTCTCTGGAGGTATGGCAGAAATCTAAATATCTTTGGAAACAATTATTGCAGTGTGAATTCATAGGGATGTAAAAAACCTAAAAAGTGACTAGAAAGGGTTATGTGTGTGTTGGGTATATATGTGTGTTTGAGAGAAGACAGCAGTATCTGAAACTGTTCTCCAGTGGAGTGAGGTTGCCCTACAAGAACTTGAAAAATACAAGCAAGGGACTAATTTTTCTCTGATTTCTTATGTGAAGGTTGGGTATTCATTGATCTTCCCCTTCTTGCCCTACTCAGTTTAGGGGGCTCAGCTCTGTTCTCCACTGGTATCACAAGTGCTGGCAGGTTCTGTGGGAGCAACGCCTGTACTAGGTTCTCGGGGATCCAGGGCTCCCCTTGGGAAAGTCAAGCATTAAAGCCCCAGTTTGCCAGAAGGAATCCGACATGAAATACTGATTTCCCATTCTAGAAAGTCTTGGACTATATGAGGCATAACTCCTAATTACCTAATTTTGAAGGCAGTTTACTGCCCATTTGCAAGAAAGAAAAAAATAAGATGAAAACTATTCCATATAGATGAAAATTGGTTTCCAAATGTTTAAGAGGACTTTTTGTCTATTATTTTATATATTTTTATACATATAAAAGCGTGCATGCTGATTATTGCCAACATGTAACATATAGAAACAATGAGATAAGTGAATAAATATGGTGATATTAAATAACCACTATTGACTATTTTTTATATTTTCTTTGGATGTTTACTATTTATATTCATTTATTCATTAAATATTTTTATGTGCCTCCAGATGTCAAGCTGTCTTAGATACTGAAGCCAGAGTGGTGTCCAAGAATTCCTTAATGGAATTTAAAGTCTAACAGGGAGTCAGTATTACCAACACAATAAATTAATTACAATTGATAATTGCTACCAAAGAACATCACAAGATGCTATGGCAGTGGTAATGAGGAGGAGATCTGCTGGGCTTCAGACCCTTCACAGCCTCCATTTTTCTCTTCTGTAAAATGGAGATAACGTTAGTCCGCACTTGCAGGGGTTGGGGGGTGGAGAGGAGCTCACGTGGTGGAGATTAAGTGAGACAGTGAATGCAGAGTGCTTAATTTAGCACCTGGCACTCGGTGGGAGCTCAACAAATGGTAGCCAGGGTCATGATTATCATGGGCACATGCAGTAATTTAGGATTGAGAAGCTGAGATTCATGAGATTATGGACTCACTTGGTGGGTACTAATTTAGAAACAGCTGAAGGGGTTGAGAGAGAAAATAGGACTCTAAACTCCTTAGGCCCAAGGAGTTTCACCTGGAGACCAAAGCCGCTTGTTAGCTATTTCTGTTTACGCACCTTGGCATTTAAGGGTCCGTAATCCTGCCCTGATGTGCTTTCCCACTCATCTTTGAAATGGTCTCTGTGTTCCAATCCAGAGTGTTCTTTCTGTATCTCACCCCACATTAGGAGCCTTCTCAGCTCCATGCGTTACTTCCTTATTCCATCGTGCCTTTGTTCTGGGACCTTGAGCAAGATATAGTTAATGTATCTGGGCTCTCATCTGTTAAACAGGAATAATAAATAGTAGCTCACTTACAGGTTGGTTGTAAGGATAGTTTACAGGATGCAGAGGATTGCCTGGCTGCTGGTATTAGCTACTATTCATATTTCACTCTGCCTGTAACCCCGTTTACTTGAATTGTTAATAAACTGCCTTTACTTGAATTATTATTCAGCCTATCTGCAGCTTTTCTTTCTGGTAAAAATTGCCACCTAAATAAAACTGTCATACTAATCTGTATAATCTTATTCTATAAGTTTTTATAGTCATGTCTACCCCATAATTGAAAATATACAATTTTCCATTGCTGGCCCTGAAAAATGCAGCACTTCATTTTATGTTACAAATGCCTGACACCAGCTTAAGGCAAAAGGGGATTGGCTCCAGTCGTGGGGGTGTCCGTGGGTGGGTGTGCTTTGCACTTGGCCTCTCGGGCCTAACAGGACCCCAGAACTCCACCGTCAGGCTTCTGTCATAGTCTCCTCCCCCGCACTCTTTTCCGTCCACTCTAGTTGACTATCTCATTGGTAATTATCTCCTCAGTTCTAAAGCTCAAGAAATATATGAAAGGATTTGAGTTTTGATATATTAAAAAAATAATTTTTACCTTGCCAATAACTTTCTCAACTTCAATAACTTTCAAAATACTTCTTTTGATTTTTAAGTTCATTAGTATATGCTAAAACCTTTTATTGTCCTATGAAATGTACAATAAAATATCTTATAGTTAACAGGTTCTTCTTGCAAGTCCAATCCCCAACTTAGTTTTCAAATTATTTTTTTTCTCCAATAGCGATAGATACAATTAAATGCCATTTTTAACAGGTGAATGTACTGTAAAATGAGTGTCTGTGTGTGTGTCTGTGTTCTGAGTCACTCTGGGGTCACATGTAAAACTTTATTGGTTGGGGGCTGTGCCGCAGTCATTTCTCAATTCCTGGACCTGAGAATGGTGACGGCTGACATTCACTCAGTGCACATTTATTGAAATGAACGGACGTGAACTGAAACGAGAACCAGAGACGTTATTTATTCTGTGCCGAGATTCATTCGTTTCGGCATTATTTTTTCTAGTGCTCAAAGACACTGTGGCTGAAAGAGATGAATAGGCTGCCGGCACGTGTTCTCTCTTACCGAATTACAATCTATTTTTAAAGAGCACAGGAGCGTCGTATTTCTCAATCTTACAGAACCCCCTAATGGAGAATACTGCGTGCTGCATTCTGAAACCATGGACGACGTGCGTTAGATTCCACTTATGCAGCCAGACTACACAAAGACAGATCTTTTAATGTAACATTAAAACATTGTTTTTGATAAGTATATTTTTAAAGGAAAAAGGGTACACAAAAATTTAAAGGATAAAACATATGAAAATAAATAAGTAAAATCATTCCGATCCTACTTTGTCTCAGTTATTTGGTTCATAGCAAAACTCACCGCTTTGTATTCCTACAAATGACAGCTGAATTACTTAAAATCAGTTCCATCCTTTCAGGGCCTGCTTTTAAGACTTGTTAGAAGCAGAGCAGCATTTAGTTTAGGACTGATTATTCTCTGCTGCTGAAGCAGGACCCCGCTGAGTACTCTACCAACGTTCGTGGAGTTTTGAGGTTTTCCAGTATAGTTGTGGAGACCAGGAATCATTCCTGGTACAAGACACTGTCCCTTGTCCTTTCTGATGGCTCTTTTCCAGCCTCTGGGTTCCTCACACACACACCCTGGTCAGTCCTCAGCCGGAGACTCCGGAGGATCCCCCGACAGAGCGACAGAGCGAGCTCTGTGCACAGTGCTCCGACTCTGACACTGTGTCCTGCAAACTCTGGCTGCTTGGGTCACCTCTGTTTTGTTGTTGTTTTTTTTTAATTTCAAAATATTAAGGGGATACAAATGTTTTAGGTTACATGGATCATTTTTGTAATGCTCGAGTCCTGGCTTATAGGTGTGTCCATCACCCAAATAGTGTTCATAGTGTCGGGTCGCCTCTTTGCACCCTCAACTCTTGTCTCCTCAATTCAGGGAGTCACCAGGTTCCCCCAGGTGCCTCCCACCCAACTCCAGGGCAGCGAGCTGGGTGATCATAGCAAACCTTGCTGGTTTCCTGGCTTTCCTGGGTCACCGTCCTTCCTTGCCTAATGCCCAGGGTTTTGAAAATAACAGTTTCCTATTATATTTTGTCTGTTTCTTCGGTTGTTTCAGGTGGGAGGGTGTATCAGCTCCCTGTCACACCATCTTGCCCAGAAGCAGACATCTCCCTCTTCTGTGTAACTCTGTCAAGGTTGTTTCTAACTGTGTCTCTCAGGGTGAGGAAGCCTGCCTCAGGATTACCTGGGACACTTGTTAAAGGTGCAGATTTCTGAGCGTCTCCCAAGCCTGTTGCATCAGCATCTGTCCAGCGAGGCCCGAGGCCCGACAGCTGCTGTTTAAACAGCGCCCTGGGAGTCTCACAGCTCCGTCTTCAGCGACTGCATGGGGGCTTACTGGGCCCGACCACCTAGTGTGTGTAACTCATTGTATTCTAATAGGGGTATGGAGACAGAGAGAAAGGATGCTGGCCTCAAATTCTGCCAAGAAGGCAAAGCTGCTTTCTGTGGATGAAGGGAGGCTGTTTGTCCGAGAAGTCATCTTTTTGATTTTTATTCCCCTAGAGTTTCACATGCAGGTGAAACCATAACCTCTCAGCTGCTGAAAAAGCACTTTGCTCTGGCTTAGGGTTCTTTGGTAAATAATTGCTTATCTTGACTGCAGAATGGCCTTTGTTAAAACACCTGACTAGTTTTTCTTAAAAAAGGAAAGCTTAATCAAATGGCATCTGCTGATGCCTTTTTGGGAATCATTTATAGCTGCAGATCCTTGGGCAAACCTCACTGGAAAGATGGCATGTCCATGGGGGCTGGGAATTGCAGTGACTTCTCCCTGGGGACCACTTGGACTGGACTTGCCAAGAGTATGGGAGTTGGGGGTAATAATCTTTGGGGGTGATTCTTACATGGTCCTTAACTTGTGGCTGGAGTGTGCAGTAGGTACACTCAGTAGTAAATGCAAGAGTGTGAGAGAAAGTTAGAAGGAGGGAGACAGGACGTTTGGAAGGACGAACTAAAGAACCTTATTTCCCCCTAAACCTGGAAGGTGCATGTTCTCTCTGAAACTAAGGAGGAAATATTAATAATGAAGCCATTGGTAACTAATTTTCTCCCTTAGATGAGCTTTGATCACAAAAGACTTGTACTCTTTGGTTGAGAACTTGGTAAAAACTCAAGCTATTTTGAAGCCTTAGGCATATTTCAATTCCTTGTATGTTAGTTGGGCCTCACGTGGCACATTGACCAGTGCCAAAGTTGGTGGGAAGACGGCCACACGCCGTGGAAAAGATCTGTTTTCTGAGCCGCGCCCAGCATTCACAGGAGAGCCTTTCTCTGGTTATGTGTTTTCCAAACAAGGCTCTCTAGGAAAACCTAGAGTTTCATTATGGAGCAACTCTGCTTGTGTGTGCAGATGTCACCTGTATGAAACGTCAGCCAACCCCCAAGCATTGAGTCTTAGTTTCTGCTGAGTATTTGGATTCTGCACATGAAGTTCTCTGTTTTCCTGGAAAGGTCTTCCAGGAAAGGTCTTCACATGATGCCACATTGGTACTGGTCAATCATGCCTCATCCGTCCTGGTTCTAGGAAGGAGTGGGGAGGAACATGAAATGTTCTTTTTCATTCTAAATTACAATGTGGTCTTTTCAAAGTATGTCATTGAATGTATTCATCCTTTGAAGAGGGCACATGTTTCAAAGCAGCAGTCCCCAACCCTTTTGGCACCAGGGACCGGTTTCACGGAAGACAGTTTTTCCACAGTTTGCGGGTGGGATGTGGGGAGGGTGCAGGGATGGTGAGCTATGGGAAGCGGCTGTAAATACAGATGAAGCTTCCTTTGCTTGCTCGCCTGCTGCCCACCTCCTGCTGTGTGGCCCAGGGGTTGGGCACCACAGTTTTAAAGAAAATAGAACTGTACTAGAAATCAGGAGTCTCAGCCATGGGTCTTGGCTTTGTCCCAAACAAGCTGAGAAAATTTGGGTTTTATGATCTTCATATATAAAATAAGGGAATTTGAAAAGTTGACATCAAATGTCCTGTCTTATTATGAATTAATAACTATATTAACTTAAATCATATATATTTCCATTAAATTTTATGCAGCATCGTCTGAACATTTATTTTTATCTCAAACATCTATTAGTCTTTCCAAAACCCACTTGGTTAGATAAAATTTCAGGTTGTACACAATGAATTTTTCATTGCAATTGTAATAATTCAAATATCAATTATAATTTGTTATTACATTAATATAAATGTAAGTAACAATGGAATTTTTTCAAAAAAACTATCAAATGGGGCTTTTTCAAAGGGAAGAAATTTAATTAAGAGTGTTTTCTTATAGACCTGGAAAATAGTCACAAGGTGAATATTCTCTTGTTTCTTCCCACCAGTGTTTTCTATAGATACAGAGAAAGGAATAGCACTACAGGCATTCAAGTTTTTGAAATAACAATATTTTGCACATTTAGTATAATGCAAGGCATAACAAGGGAACTTGATAACTTTTTATTGAATAAATGAATAAATTAATGGATGGAGGGCATCCACTTAAAGCACTATGGAAAATAGTTAAGACCCTTAAATGCAAATGAGAATTTTTAGTTATTTCATTGTGATCTCTGTAAAGTACATTTAGTTATATGAATTCTTTGCTCTAAAATTATCTCGATAGTTGTAGTTTAGCATTAGACTGGGCTCTCTCCAATTTTAGGACATATACTTAATAGAATAATAAAAAGTATCTATATAAATATAGTGCCATTTCTTGGACATGATTCCTAATGGTAGCATTAGAACAAAGCTCCAGCATCTATACAAAGTACCATCCATTCAAGAAAATGATTTTTCATCACTCTAGCCAGCAGAAATATTTTTACTTCACAAACTAGGCAAAAGCTAGTAACACTTGTATTTTGACAATAGAATTTAAAGTGGGATATACTTATGTAAGAATGTCATTCATGAAATAAAAAGCATGATTGTACATTTGAGTATCAAAAGATTTTTTAAGTTCCATATACGTATATATATATACACACACACCCATACATACACATATATATGTAGCTTTAAGAACGGTAGGAAGTTGATTCTCATGTATCCATCACCTAGGTTAAGAAATAGCCCATGACCAATACCTAAAAGGTCCTACATGCCTTGCTCTAGTCACATTCTCTACTTAGCCCCCTCTCCTGAATGTTATCATTTCCTTGCTTAATCTGTTTAGCCTACCACAGTTATGAACTTTATATAAATGAAATCATACTGTTTATATTCTTCTGTTATTTGTTCTCAATATTATGATTGTGAGGTTCATACACAAACATAGAGTCTAAGTTTATTCGTTTTCACTGTTGTTTTGTCTTCAATTTCTTGAACACAACTCATCTCATTTGCTCATTGTCCTGATGAAAGTATATTTTAAATTTGTTTCAAAATATGAAATGTTCATTTATTCCATCTTAATCTTTATTTTTTCTTCTTCTCTTTTGTTAATGTTGGTACCATTCTAATCTTTAAAAGAATGTTAATCAAATCCTTCCATCATAAGTTTTTCATTGATTTTTGTTAGAATTATATTTGCCAAACAGTTTAACTGAATCCTTAAATACCTACTCAATAGGCATACAGAACAGAAATTAAAATCTGTGTTTCTGTCATCTTCATGGTCTCATTAAACTGAACAGTAACCTAGACTATCTGTGCCAATTTGACCCAAAGTCTGTGTTGTTCTGAGAAAAGAGACCACAATTTAATAACCTTATATTTCCTTTGCCATGCAGCCTTTGCTCTCCTGTGCAGAATCTTTTCCCATTAAGCAGATGTATTGGCAACATTTTGTCACAGATACCGGCTTCTTAGCCATTCACTTAAAGTGCTTTAAGAGGTCTGGAATCATTCACTGGGTCTGCAAACCTGGTGCCAGATTTGGTCACCAGTGGAAACAAGTTTGCTCCGTGATTTAAGAGGAGGTAGAGTTAATGGAGACATAAACCACTCCTTGATAGCTAGACATCCCCGAAAGTGCATTTCTTAGGACAGGCAGAAAATCCTTCTGCAAATGTCTACCTGGGGGAGTAACATCAGCCTGGACAACTGGTAGCACAGTGACCCTCTAGAGCAGTAGTTGAGGTTGATGGAACAAAGGGGAAGAAAAATGAGATATTCCCCCCACCCTTTGATGCTATTGTACTCATTTAAACTTGGATTAAAATTTGTATTTTAAAAAGGAATTTTAATTTACAAATTGTCTAACTATTCAAAATTTATTAAAAAGTGACAGAATCTATGTACACAATTTCTGTGTAGTTCAGCATCTAAGGGCCCAGGTAGTTTTGATTTGTCTTGAGGCTATGGGAGTTGAACCCAGAGGTCAGCCTCACCCTGATATTTAACAATCATAGCTCAGATTAGAGTTCACTGATAACTGTTATCATGTGCTAGAGACTTTGCTGCATTTGTTTATTACCGTATCCATAACTCTATGACAGTGTTTTCAACATGATAGGTCTAATTATCTCTTAAGTGAATGAATTTGTGGGCCCTTCACACAGCTTGTTTGAACTTGTGTAAGTTAGGATTGAGAGAGCAGGAATTAAGCCTGACGTCACTGGAATTTTAGGGAATGACATGTATTTGCATATGTCTTTTTCCTGGAGTGATGGTTTCTAGTTTTTAGCTTGCGGAGGTTCTTGTGGAAAAATGAGGGCAGGGTCACAGCACATTTCCTGGCCTGGGCATCACATTCAACACATTCTACATGATGACTGGAAAAAGGTAACTCTAGAAAAATAGGGAATATTGCGAGATCCTGAGTTTGAGTTTAACAATTTTCTATGCAGTTGAGCAACCAATGTGTATATTGAAGATACATTGTTGGTGTTTACTAATAATTATTATTATATGCTTAATGCCAAGATTTCTTTGAAAGTACTGTGGCTTCTCAATCCTTAAGGTTTAAAAAGTTTCTGACAAGTCCTGTAAGGTCCTGTATGGTCTAGGTCCCTCCTTCTTCCCAGCTTCCTACGATATTTTTCTGGGTCATTTTGCTGGAGCTATGATGGGGCACAAATAGGATAGCCCCGCTAGCTCCTTCCCACTCCAGGGCCTCTGCACATATTGTACATTGGTCTCTCTGGAGCCCTTATGGTGAACTGCTGATCCATTCCAGGTCTGAGTTTAAAAATGACTTCTTCACAAAAATATAGTTAGATAACTAGATAGAATGAACAATATTTGATAGCACAACAAAGTGACCACAGTCAACAATAAGTTATGATATACTTTAACTAAAAGAGTAGAATTGGAATGTTCCTAACACAAAGAAATGATAAATACTTGAGGTGATGGATACCCCAACTTGATTAATGTACTTGTGTGCCTGTATCAAAACATCATATGTACCCTATAAAGATATACAACTGTTGTGTACCCATAATAATTAAAAATTAGAAATTTAAAAAATGACTTCAGAAAAGATGTCCCAAAGCCCCTGCCCAGTCCTTCCTCAGCATTTCCCTTGTAATTGGATAATTAATTATATAGCTAATTGTTTCTTTTGGCACAGGAGCTTTTTGGAGCAGGTATCTGGCTCATCCACCTCTGAATGCACAGGGCTTTTCCAGGGGGTGTGGCCCACAGTAGATGCTTAATAAGTATTTGCTGAAGGATGAATGTTGACTGAATCATCTAAAATCCAGTTACTTTTTTCTCTCTGTCTCTCTCTCTAGCTGGGAAGTTATCAATTCCAAACCAGATGAAAGGCCCAGACTCAGCCACTGCATTGCAGAATCATGGATGAATTTCAGCATATTTCTTCAAGAGATGTCTCTTTTTAAACAGCAGAGCCCTGGCAAGGCAAGTTTCGCAGTACAAAAATGTGTTTTAAAATGCACAATGTACTTGGAACCAGATGAACTAACCTCTTGTATCAGCTCGTAACATATTCGGAATATATTAATAATATACTAGGAACATGTGCCTTAAACACTGATATCAGTGAGATTCAGAAATGTTAGTACGTGAACACTAGAGAATCCTCAACCTGACATTTTGAAATTGGATTGGTTTTTATACATATTTATCTAGCTCACCAACTAGAATGAATGGTGATTCTCATCAGCTGGACCAAGGAGAAAAAGTCTCAAGACTTTCAGTTATCGTATTTAGCCTGTTGTTGATGTCAAAGGGAGATGAAATGAACATTAGTCCTTTGAGAGTACATTCCAAGATAACTGAGTCTCACTTTCAATCTAAAAAGTGGAGATTCTTGTATGATTTATTTAAGAAAGAAAGCTTTTGGCAAAACATCTATAGTGATTATATAAACAAAAAGTATTTTTCCAATTAAGGTGAAAACCCATGAGGGGAAGAGTCTTGAGTGGTTGGAACTGGATTACATGGTGCAGTGCACACACTTGGATTATCTTATGTGGAGAGGCAGCTCTAACTCTGATAGACTGTCTTGATAGCTTGTTGCTTCCAAGTTTTTTGAATATCTACCTGTAGTTGGAATGAAGCCCTAGGAATGTCAGCATTTAAAATCCATCTCATTGTACCATGTACAGGCAATCTCACAACTTCCCTAGTATTAAATAATAGAACTATGTTTGGAGACATTTTGAACATATATTAAAGAGGCAATTCTATATTTAGATGGATGTATTGTTGATGCCTATTTTACTGAATTAAACATATTTTTGGAAGATTCTAAACTTGAAACTTCTGCATTTGGCTGCATTAACGTGCCCCAAGTCAATTAGCTTAAGATGAAATGCTGCAAGTCTATGGGATAGTAAGAAATCCCTTTATAAAACTAAATTCTGGACATAGTAATGCTTTTATTCACTTATGTGTCCTTTTGACTTTTATGACCTTTTCTTTTCCATTTTGTTTCTAGAATTCCAGATTCTTTGAAGGGCCCTTGTTGTTTGGGAAGCAGCTCTTTATTTTGTTCCACAAATTCATCAATTCTCTTTCTGACTAGCGAATTTATGAACCCTCTACCAAAGAATAAAAAATCAGTTAACCTTAAATTTAGACCCCCTTGCTCCCTTAATCAGTTATTGATCAGAGGCTGTATTCCTGCTTCATGTGCCTTTTGGAAATTCCCTTAATGAATTTTCTTTACGTGCTTCTCAGTTTAATTTAATACCACAAATAAAGATAAAAAGTAAGATAGTTCAAGACTGGAGTGTGGAAATTAAGTGAAGACTTTATGGGACAATTTTTCTGTCTTGATGTTTCTAATGGGAATTAAGGAGATTTTCTGTACGTTGTTTTTTAATTTCTTAGAACAATGAAGATTTTTTTTAAAACTGTAAATAACAGAGAGAAGGGAAATAATCAGATTTCACCATAGGAGTTTCATTTCATTTGCAGTTGGTTTCTAGGTGACATAGAAGTGGGGTCAGTTTGAGTGGTGGTTAGGAGGGAGGCCATGGATTTATCCCAGAAGCTCTCCAGCTATGTAAATTACGTTAGATTTGTGTAGATGCCTCTAATTTCTGTAACATGTTTTGTTATGTTTTTATGAATTTTGATGGGCTTATAGTGGTAGTTTGAACTGGCAGATTTAGTTGTCTGGCTGCATTACTTTCATTAAATGATGCTGAATAAAAAGGGTTTCTGGGGACATACTACTCTTCTGTTCTCTCACACCTGGCAGCAATACAGCCACAGGCATGAGTACTGGCAATTGTCATCGTCAGTGTCAGAAATTAGCTCCCGTGCCCTCAAATGATTATTACTGAGTGCTAAAATGGACTAAGGCTAGTTGAATGCAACAGTCATTAGACCTAAGTGCAAAAGAATGCTGTTTGAAAAACACTTGCCATAACCTGATAGGTCGCTTATAGATATATAATTGTGTGTGTATCCTGTGCTCCAAAATGTCAGTGTTATGCATAACTGTCCTGTGTTACTTCTATTATTTCTAGTTTTGTCTCCTGGTCTGCAGTGTGTGCACATTTTTTACGATCTTGGGAAGTTACATTCCTGGGGTTATACTCAGCTATTTACTATGTAAGTATGTATAGTAGAACATTTGGCTAATTTTTGTACTATATATGGTATCATCTTATGGTCAACAGACATTCTATAGTTTGGAAGAGGAGGGATGAGCTCTTAATTATAAAACAAGTTGATTATTCTTTAATCTCCTGTTCTACCGAGTTTCTTCATCTCCTAGAAATATTTTTATATTTTAAAATTGGAAGAATAGCTGTAAAAGATAGTGAATAATTTTGTTAACTCATGTCAATAAAACTATAAATAAGCTCTGTGCCCACCCCTACCCCCACAAAATACACCAAGACCTTTGTCTTTTTGCATGTTCTGTGGCTCAAAAAAATAATTAAAACCATAATAAGTTACCATTGCATCCTCACCAAAAAGGCTAAAATAAAAAATACTGACCATATTAAGGATATGAACAATGGGAATTCTCACATACTGTTGGTGGAAAGGTAGAATGGCAAAATCACTTTGGATAATGGTTTGGCAGTTTCTTAAAAACTACTATATGACCCAGCCATCCCACAGCTAGGTATTTACCCAAGGGAAATGAAAGCATTTGTCTGCACAAAGACCTGTACATGAATGTACTTACCAGATTTATTTATAGTAGCCAAAAGCAGAATACAATCCATATGTCCGTCAGCAGAGGAATTGGATAAATGAACTGTTACCATATATCATTATGTGATATATCTATACAATAGGTTACTGCTCAACACTAAAAATTAGTACATGCAACATTATGGATAAATTTCCAAATAATTAGGCTGAGCAGAAGACGCCCGATAAGAGAGTATATATATTGTATGATTCCATTTATATATAATTCTAGAAAATTCAAACTAATCCTTAGTGACAAAGCAGGCCAGTGGTTACCTGGGGATGAGGTGGGTGAGTGCAAGGAGAGGCAGGAGGGAAGGATTAATAACATGAGGAAACTTTCGAGGGTGGCAGATATGTTCACTATCTTGATTGTGGTACTACTTTCTTAAGTGTATACATATGTCAAAACTTACCAAATTGTTATCACTTTTTTTTTTTTTTTTGAGACAGAGTCTCACTCTGTTGCCCTGGCTAGAGTGAGTGCCGTGGCGTCGGCCTAGTTCACAGCAACCTCAAACTCCTAGGCTTCAAGCAATCCTTCTGCCTCAGCCTCCCAAGTAGCTGGGACTACAGGCATGTGCCACCATGCCTGGCTAATTTTTTCTATATATTTTTAGTTGGCCGATTAATGTCTTTCTATTTTCAATAGAGACGGGGTCTCGCTCTTGCTCAGGCTGGTTTTGAACTCCTGACCTTGAGCGATCCGCCCACCTCAGCCTCCCAGAGTGCTAGCATTACAGGCATGAGCCACCACACCCGGCGTGTGGTATTATCACTTTTAAATATACAATTTATCATATGTTAACTATAAAAGAATGCTGTTTAAAAAGTGTAGAATTTCTGCTTCTCCTGAAAACTATGAAGGTCTGGCACTTAGGGCAGTTACTCTGTACTTAATTAACTCTCATATTTTCCTATTTTTCTTATACTGACTTTTAAATTTTACATATAATTTCTTGGTCTCTAGAGGTATTTGAGTTTGCAACTCCTATTTTAAAAAGGTAGTAGGGGAAATTTCCTAACAACAAAGAAATGAAACTTAGGAATACAGTACACTAGGTGTGGCAATCTTCATTTCTTTGTGTATTCTTAATGCATAATACAAATGGCAAATGGTTGGAGCTAAAATCCATTCTCCCAGATAGAACTCATATACCATATAACACCAGGCCTCTTTGATCTATACTGTTTAGGAGCTAAAGGAGAAGAGGGCTGGAGAATGAGAGTCTAATTTGGGCAAGGCTTTATTTAGAAGGTTTGCATTAATCTCATTTATACTTCACAATGACCCCAAGAAAGTATTACTGATGAGAAGCTAATAGATGATAATAACTTCCCATGCTAAAATGGCATTTAATAAATAGAGTTAAAGTTTCAATCCAGGACTGTTGTCTGGAAAGCACGTAATCTTTCTATAAGTTTTGAGTGTAAAAGGATTGAGGGGAGGAAGTTGATCTGATTGCAAATCTGAAAACAATGACTATGAGCATGGCGTGTACACACATGTGCAAGAGCGTAGAGTATTTCACAGAAAATGTTTACAGAAGAAGAATAGAAATTATAAATTTATTTTACAGAGGCATTTCCCCAAAAAACCAAAACTTCTATTATTTTGGTAAGAGAATATAGTATTTTGTGAAATACTAAGATGTGGCCTTTTAAAATGAAGGGCATTTTACCTATCTTCTCTTCCTTCTTATATTTCAGTACTGTGTGCATTTTTGTGTCCACTGTTTAAATGTAATGATATTGGACAAAAAATATACAGCAAAATCAAGTCAGTTCTGCTGAAACTAGATTTTGGAATTGGAGAATATATTAATCAGAAGAAACGTGAGAGATCAGGTAGGTAAAGTTTGAATTTTAGATTCTATGCATGAAATGAGAGATTAACAGGCTCTTTTTATGAAATCACTTTTAATAACAGTTCAGGGTACCTTTAGCCTTTTACTAAATATTATTATGGAAGCTAAAATTCCCCCAAAGTTATATATATACATATATCTTTTCCTATTTTGACTTTTGTTTTTTTCTCAAACATACAATTGAATAAATTGACTTTTAAATCCAAATTGTCAGGGGAGGGAGAAAAGGCCTCAACACTATATATTTTGCTATTTGTGATTTACTTTGTTTTATTTTGGGTTGGACTATTATTGCAAATAAAAAAATAACAGCTAAGAGCGTGGGAGCCATGTGAGAGGGGATTGAAAGAACAGGGGAAGGAAAAGAAAACAGAGGAAAAACCAATATGATCATTTTTTACTTTTTAACTTGGCCTATGACCTTCTGGGTTCTCAAACATGCACCAGAGCCACCTGGAAGGCTTATTAAAGCATACATTGCCGGGCCCCACCCAGAGTTTCTGATGCAGTAGGTCTAGGGTAGGGCCTGAGAATCTGCATTTCTAAAAAGTTCTCAGTTATCATGGGTACCTTAGACTGAAAGAAATAAAATAAAAAGTTCTCAGAGCTGCTGTTGCTGATTCAGGGACCACACTATGAGAGCCACGAATGTGGACCATTTCCTTTAATTCAAACATTGGACAAATATGTGAAGTTTGTTATGTGCACACAGTTAATTATATGGAGTATTGGAGAATGTGAGGAATGTGGGGTAAGAATATATAATGAAATAACTACACCATGTCAAAGCTGGCCAAGAAACTGAAAGCTTCCAAATTTTTTCTCAACAGAAGCAGATAAAGAAAAAAGTCACAAAGATGACAGTGAATTAGACTTTTCAGCTCTTTGTCCTAAGGTATTTTTTTCTTTAGTTTTCAATTCCTACATGGTTTGACTGTAAAATTACTTACATGTACCAAAGATGAATGATTTTTCTATTAGACTCCTCCTATTTCTGTAACATGATTGAATGATTTTAAAAGGAAAATATTCATCTAGTTTTTACTATTCTGACATTTTTGGGGTTAGTATGGATCTTTCAAAGTATTTCCTTCAGCAGTTTAAAATGTGCCACTGGTATTTATGTTAACACAGATTAGCCTCACTGTTGCTGCCAAAGAGTTATCTGTGTCTGACACGGACGTCTCAGAGGTATCCTGGACAGATAATGGGACCTTCAACCTTTCAGAAGGATACACTCCACAGACCGACACTTCCGATGGTACGCTAATATTTCTGGACATCCTTATTTTTATTAGGAGTGCATGTGAAAATATTTAACTTGTGTCAGCTATTGAATGGATAAGTAAAATGTGGTATACCTATACAGTGGAGTATTCCTTGGTTATAAAGATGAATCAAGGCCAGGCGTGGTAGCTCATGCCTATAATCCTAGCACTCTGGGAGGCCAAGGTGGGAGGATCACTTTGAGGACAGGAGTTCGAGACCAGCCTGAGCAACAGTGAGATCCCATCTCTACAAAAAATAGAAAAAAAAAATTAGCTGGCTGCCGTAGCTCATGCCTGTAGTCCTAGATACTCAAGAGGCTGAGGCAGAAGGATTGCTTGAGCTCAGGAGTTTGAGGTTGCAGTGAGCTATGATGACGCCACTATACTCTAGCCAGGAGGACGAGCAAGACTGTCTTCAAAAAAAAGAAAAAAAAAAAAACCAAAAAAAGTGAATGAAGTACTGATACTTACATTGCAACAATATGGATGAACCTTGAAAACAGTATGCTAAGTGAAAGAAGCCAGACACAAAAGGCCACATATTATATATTTGCACTTACACAAAATGTCCAGAACAGGTAAGTCCATATAGAGGGAAGATAGATTAGTGGTTGCTAGGGACTGGAGGAAGGAGGGAATACTGAGTGACCATTAATTGGTATGAGTTTCTTTTTGGAGTGATGAAAATGTTCTAGAATTAGATAGTGGTAATGGTTGTACAGCTTTGTGAATATACTATAGAAGGGTGAGTTTTTTGGTATATGAATTATATCTCAAAAGCTGTTACATTTTAAAAAGTATGAGGGGAAAAAATCTAAGTCATTGTCCAAATCTTTTCTTTTGAAAACAACAACAAAAAAAACCAAAACATTTTTAAAAATTACCTTCTGAAATATCTGGTGGTGTTGCTTATGGCAATAATGAGAGGAGAGACAGAAGCTAATCCTACAGATTCAGTTCCTCATTGAGAGGAACTAAAGTATGGAAGGCAAGTTCCTGAGTACAAAACTGACTCTGAAGTTTCTTGTATGTGTCTTCAGAGTTAAAAAGGCTTCTTTGTTTTTAATAGGTTAAATACAATATTGGAGAGCACAGTGTTGTTTACTAATGCAAATTCCATCCATAACCTCAATTGAGAGATGTTTGTGCAATAACTTTTGTTAGTCTCACTGGATTATTTTAAGTGGTCTTAGCCACATACTGAACACATGAGCAGACTAGATGAATAGCGTCATCATAGCTCACTGCAACCTCAAGCTCCTGAGCTCAAGCGGTCCTTCTGCTTCAGCCTCTTGAGTATCTAGGACTACAGGCATGAGCTACGGCAGCCAGCTAATTTTTTTTTCTATTTTTTTGTAGAGATGGGGTCTTACTCTTGCTCAGGCTGGTCTTGAACTCCTGACCTCAAAGTGATCCTCCCACCTTGGCCTCCCAGAATTGCTAGGATTATAGGCATGAGCCACCACATCTGGCCTTCATTCATCTGTTTCATAGTTATTTTCCAAGAACATTCTTTCTTTTCTATAGCAAGGAGGGAGGCTGTGCAGTGTTTTGAAAGAAGATGGGTTAGGAGGTTGGGAGACCCAAGTGCAGTCTTGCCTGTGTCACTAGCTGACTGTATGACCTTGAATAGGTGACATTTTTGTGGGTCTCAATTTCCTCATCTTTAAAGTATGTTAGAACAAGAATATCACTGTAGGTTATTCAAGCTCTACAAGTTCAAGCTCATTCAATTTCTACAGTTGAGGTCATTTTAAATATCAGGATAATGAGTACTTTGTTCTTAAGCATCCTATCTCAGATTTACAAAATAAAAGGAACAGTAATATGCAACCCAAATATAAGGCTTTTCACTAACTGAAGATTTCAAATCACTGTTGTAAGGAGTTAACTATTACACTGAAAGATTTTCTATGAAAAATAAAACCAATATAATCAGTTTACCTCCTAATCTGACATTTCAAATGTCCTGAATCTTAGAATGGTCAATTTCAGCTGTAGTTACAGAGAGCCAAATGTTTCCATAGCTGTTGGGTTGAATATGGAATAGAAGGAACAGTATCTTCTTTTCATTGCTTTAAACAAACACAGGTTACAGATACTCAGATAGCTCTCCATGTATGAAAATACTGAGGCCAGATAATATTCACTATCTGATATGCCAGAACCCATGAAAACTTCCAACTGAAGTATTTTTTATTTTATGATAATACATATGCCCATTAGCTTAAGATAATTCCCGCCCTAGGAGCAGGATGGAATTTTTATAGTGAATGCTTAAACTTTAGTCAAAGCCTCAAGCTAATATTAGACAAGGTTGAATATTAAGTCATTACTTACAGTGTTTTGTGCTTAAGAGGAAAGCCAAAAGATACAGGGGATGTATCTTTGGGAGAGGAATGTGTTTGTAGAGAGAGTGTCGTAGATTTGGGAGGGGTCCAATATGTGGTTAAATTGGTTCAGGCTAACTCAGGAGGATAGATGAATACCAAAATTGCCCAGACGGTTCAGATTAAAGTCAGATATCTTTTAGACAGTTCTTTTATTTCAAATTCATTAAGGTGCTTAAGCATGAACTTCTGTTATACATTTCACAGATCTTGACCGACCTAGTGAGGAAGTTTTCTCTCGAGATCTTTCAGATTTTCCATCTCTGGAAAATGGCATGGGAACAAATGATGAAGACGAATTAAGCCTTGGCTTGCCCACTGAGCTCAAGAGAAAAAAGGAACAGCTGGATAGTGGTCACAGACTAACCAAAGAGAGGCAATCAGCAGCTGGTCTCATTCTTCCTCTGAACAGTGACCAAACCTTTAACTTGATGAGCAACCTGGCTGGGAACGTCATCACAGCTGCAGTGACTGCTGCTATCAAAGACCAGTTAGAGGGTGTGCAGCAAGCAATTTCTCAGGCTGCACCCAGCCCAGGAGAAGACACAGACACTGAAGAAGGTGATGACTTTGAACTACTTGACCAGTCAGAGCTGGATCAAATTGAGAGTGAATTGGGACTTACACAAGACCAGGAAGCAGCAGCACAGCAAAATAAGAAGTCTTCAGGCTTCCTTTCAAATCTACTTGGAGGCCATTAATCTAGGAATCAGCTGCTTGCAACAGAACACCAAAAAAAACCACCAAAAAAATTTCAAATAAGCAAAAAAAAAAAAAAAAAAGAAAGAAAGACAGAAAAAAAATTGAACTATAAGCTTTAATTATTACTTTAGATCTTTTGTTTTACTTTCCCTTCTGCAGTGAATTGACTGGATATATATCATCTAATGCTGATAGGCTGATATTTCTGATAGTTATTTTTATGTAATAAGCATGGAAATGAACTTTATATACACACACACACTGCGTTGTCAGAGAGAAATATTGGGGGTTGTTTTTAAACAAAAAAAGAGAAAAAAACCAAAACACCAAATTATTAAAATCTTCCTATAAGTATTCTTTCTTTTTTCTTTACAATTAATTTTTCAAGCATGCAAAAAGTTTATTGTAATTTATTGAAAAATATTAACAATTAATTGTGAATACATGCTGTATCAGCTCCCTTATTCCTAATACCTGGAAATAGTTTTTTTTTTTTTTTTTTGGAAAGTTTTTTTAAAAAAAAAAAAACTGGTAGATTTTGATGTAAAAAGACAGAAATTATCAAGGTATCTTTAGTTAAAAGACTTGGGAAATACTATCAAAATTAATTTCCTAGGAAAAAATTTAAAAATATATTTAAGTACTATGGATAGGCTGAAACATTTCCATGTTATTTCTGCAGTTGTAGACTTAGGCTTATTTGTGAAGTGGCATGCTCCATTGACGGCCATCTCTAGTCTTGCAGTGGGTGGTATTAACCCATGGAAAGCAAGTAGTTATATATCACATAGACAATGGCTACGATGTAAACAGATTCAGCTGTTTTGCTGTTCATTTGTCATGTGTTTGTAACAGGGATGTTGTGAGTGCAGATCTATTCTGCCTGCTCAGACTTAAATTAAACCTTTATCTTTTATATTGTGTCATGGAAAAAATCTCCTAAAATTCTGAAACTAGTGCTTGATATGTTCTGAGTGATGTGGTCATCAACAATAAAAAAATAATAACTCTTGTTCTCTTAGTCTGTATAGATAGAGGAGAGGAACTTGCTTGGCTTTATATTTATTTGCCATTGAAGTCTAAATATGTAATCTGTTTATTCTTGGGAAGATAGAATATATTTTTTCTTTTATTTTAAACTTTTTTAGATCACTTTTAAATAACCAAATTTGATTTATGGTTTTTAACAAAGGACTAAAAAGCAGAAACCAAGCTAGTTTTGTTTTTGTGATACAAACTTTAAGTGTTGAGGGACCATGTCAGCGACTACCAAAAATCTCGTAAATCTTCAGGTATAGCTGGCATTTCTACAGATGCACTCAGACATCTGAGACCCTCAGAAAGGAAGGATAATCTAAGAATATAGGAAATTTGTGTTCTCTTCCTTTCATTTTATCCCTTTTCTTATATTTTTAAAGACTAATTATAGGTAATCTGACATTTTAATGTAGCATCTCTTATTTATTTTTTCTTTCTGAGGTATTAAAATATCTAGACTGAATTTTGCCAAATGTTAAAGGGAGAAAAGTTACTGAAAACTTTGAACACTTGCTTTTTGTGACTATGCTTATGTGTCATTAGTGCCTCATGATTGTGTTTGATGTCCTTTATTGATAAAGTGAGCCTGTGCCTTTATTATCTTGCCCATTTTAATACAAATGGAAACCTGGTGTTAGAACATCTCTGAACTGTGTGGGTTTTGGAGGAACATACCTGAATTCTATTCAATAAGAATTTCTGGACAAGAAAAAATACAGTCACATATTTATAAAACAGTCGTTACCAGGATTCTTTTATTTATGTGTATGTTTCTTCATTTTAAAAAATATATTTTGTCACAAAGTCAAAAAGTTTAAAGGTCATTTCAGTTTTTTCACTGAGGAGAAAACAGAAAGTTAAATAATTCAAGTAATTAAAGAATGTGTTGTAATTCACTGGACAAGCTTACAAGAAGATAAACTCAAGGGCTGATAATATTTGATAGTATGAACGATAAATCTAGAATAAAATGTTATAAACTCTAAATCAAAAGGGGTTTGAGAATGGGGGTAGTTTGGTAGGGTAGAAAGATGTGTTATCAGCACTATAGAAGAGACATACCAGCTCTCAATAGACAGTAGCATAACTATACATGTACTTTAATAACTGTATAAGAATATATGATTGCAAATTTATATAATACAATATTGGTACCCTTTTCAAAACTTTTAATTCAAACAAACACAGCAATGTTAAGGGTGTATGTGTGTGTGTGTTTGTGTGTGTTTTGGTAGGGCGGACACTGTTTCTGGTGTAAGATGTAGTAGCAAACTTGTGATTAACTAGGGAACTACATATCCTTCACCATGAGAATTTATATCAATAGTAATATTTCCCCAATATTGAAACAATGGATAAAGAATGCCTTCTAAGATCTAACTGGAATATAATCATTAAATGTGAACCATGGATTTTTTTTTTTAATTAAGAGCTGTAGAAAGGTTTTGCATACGTCCTATCAAGTGCTGAACAAAACCATACAATGGGAATAGCATTCACCAATCATGCATTTTGATCTGCAACAATAAGGCAGTGCTCAGAGGTTGAGGCTTGCTTTGAAAGGTCAATTCAGGCTTGGATGTTCTCATTCTGAAACACTTTGCTTTTTTCTTACCCTAAAAATCTTCAAAATCAATTTCTTAAAAATTGCCTCCTCCCCAGTTTAATAAGAATATTAGGAAAAGAAACTTTCATAAGGTTGTGCAAGTGGCAAACATCCTGAACGTATTTAGGCATCTCGTATATTTGAAATAAATGCAACTTTCTTCCTTTTAAAAAAAAGGCAAATTCCAGCATGCTACAGATTTTAGGCAAGAAGCAGATCCACATTTAAGAAAAAAGTGATTTTTAATGTTTTTATTATGTTTATAATTTAGATTGGTGTATTTCTTTATACTGTTGCAGCTGTGTTAGTTGTAAGACAGGAAATTATTCTGAAAGCCCTTATTGAATTATCTTGTCACATATGATTTGTGTCATGATGAAGTTAGAAAATCTCAGAACTATATTTTTGTGTATTATTCCTCCATTTCCACCACAGCATTTATGGTATAAAGGAATGCAGGAAATATGAGTTCTAGTTCTGATGTTAATATTATGGCCCTACCACACAATGTCAAAGTCATATAACATCCCCAAGCCACAGCTTCAGTTTCCCCCAAAATTATTTCTTTCCCCATAAAATAAGAACGTTATTTCTCATCCTTTCACACAGGGCTATATTGAGGATGAAAGATAAAAAGTATCTAAAGCACTTTTGGGTAGGGGGAGGAAGTCTGTATAAAACCAAGATACTGATTTTTTTTTCCTATGTGTCAACTAAGCCATCCTTTTAAACATTAAAACAAAGGCAATCAACAAGCAACTGCTTACAAGAAAACTCTGTAATGTTATTTTAATGGGCCTAGTACTGTATCAGCCTCATTGTCCAATAAAC
>CAUYRT010097385.1:0-21436 GCA_963574885.1 Lepilemur ruficaudatus
TGTTCTCACAGGATTGTTTCTTGTTGATCGGCCTCAAGACACCTTGTGACTTGCAAACAAGCCAGGGTGCCTTGACCCGCAAACGGGAAAGAGCAAAGGAGGAGACGCAAACGTCAACTCCCTGAGGCAGAACAATGAGAATCAGTCCATGCTGAGACGAAAACATTCTGGGAACAGAAAATAGTGGTGGGAAAAGCTGGGGTAGACTGGGACAGATGCCAAAAGAACAGTGTTAAAAATAAAGATGCTGCAGGCAGGAGATGCTGCAGCCTTGTACCGTCTTTGCGTGTCTGTCATTTGTCGTTTGTCTTCTGTGTTCACTTCTCCTCCCCAAGTGGGGCCACAGCAAGCTCCCTCGTAATTTCATGGAGACCTCATTAAAGTACAGTTGGTATATGCCTCTTGCACCTTTTCCCTGTATTCCTTTCTCTATCCTGCTGCTAGAGATGGATATGAACGTTGGAGCTCCAGCAGCCACCATGGACTATGAGAATAAGGTCTCTAGGGATGACAAAAGATAGCTGGACAAAGCCTGGGTCCTTGATGATTTGGAGGAGTCACCGTATTAACCATGAAAAACCTTGCTCTTGACTTCTTTTATGAAAGAGAAAATTAAAATTCAGTCATGTTTAAGCCAC
This sequence comes from Lepilemur ruficaudatus, assembly GCA_963574885.1. Lineage (NCBI taxonomy): Eukaryota > Metazoa > Chordata > Mammalia > Primates > Lepilemuridae > Lepilemur > Lepilemur ruficaudatus. The sequence goes on from CAUYRT010097385.1 coordinate 639, forward strand.
TCTGATTTTGGCTATTCTGTCACAAATCACCATTAAGTCTAGTTCTGATTGACAAAGAACAGAAAGAAGATACTACTATTTTCAGAATTTGATACTCTCAAAGTCCCTTATCCTTCTCTTTCTGACACTCATATTGGCAACATCTACAATAATAATTGAAAATTGGTTACGATTTTGGTTGTTTTTACTATTTTTCTCAGGTTTGGCTATTAAAGTTTTGCTGGACTCATAAGATAAATTGGGTTTATAAAATGAATTTGAGAACTTTCCATCTTTTTCTACATCTGGAATAGTTTTAAAAAATACTGGAATTAACTGTTCTTTAAAAGTTAGATAAGATTAAGCTATGAAACTTTCTGTTTCTGCTATCCCTTTTAAGCAGCTGATCTTTAGTCATATTTCCAATGTCAGCTATAGGATTGATTTATCAAGTTTTCTATTTCTTCTTATGCCAACTTTGATAATTTGTATTTTACCAGGAAAACATCTATTTTCTCTAGGTCTTCAAGTTTATTATCAAAAAGTTGCACATAGTATTCTCTCTACTGTATCTGTAGTTTCTTTATCTCCAGTTAAGCCTCCTTTCTTTCTTTATTTAGTTTTTTCTCTCTTCTTCATCTTCCATTATATTGAAGTCTCTGTTCCAACTCCTTTGCTTGCTTTGTCATTTCTCATATATTTTCTTTAGGTGGGGCACAGCCACAAACATCTTTCCTTTGGCCTGACTCATGAATTGTATCTTGCCTCTGTATTGGATCCTTAGGTTTTAGTCCTTTTTTCTTTGTCATTTTTTTTTTTTTTTTGAGACAGGGTCTTGCTCTGTTGCCCAAGATGGAGTGCAGTGGCCTCATCAGAGTTCACTGTATCCTCTAACTCCTGGGCTCAAGTGATCCTTCTGCTTCAGCTCCCAAGTAGCTGGGACTGCAGGGTAGCACCACCACACCCAGCTAATTTTTCTATCCTTGTGTAAACATGGTCTCGCTCTTGCTCAAGCTGTTCTCAAACTCCTGACCTCAAGCAATCCTCCTGCCTCAGCCTCCCAGAGTGCTAGGATTACAGGCATGAGCCACTATGCCCAGCCCCTTTTTCTAAGTTATCTGCAGATATTATTCTACTCCGTCAAGTATTGCTGAAGTTCAAAGCCAGTCGGATTATTTTGCCTTTGTAACCACCATTTTTTTTCTGTCTGGAATTTTGTGAGATTTTCTGTTTATCCTTGAATTCAGGAATTTTACCAGGATAGGCCTAGATAAGACTTTTCTTTCAGTCTTTCGAGGAATGTTGTATGCACTTTAAAACTGTAGTCAGGTCTTTCTTCAGCTCTCTCATCCGTCTGTTGCTTTTTCTTTACTTGGAATTTCTATTACTCCCACGATAGGTTTCATAAATCTTTCCTTCAAGTCTGTTCTCTTTTCCATCATGATTTCATTTCTTTGAACATTTGCTTTCTGTCTTGATAAATTTGATGTCTCAGACCAGTATACACCTCTAGACTGGGACTATGCTCTTCTTTCTTCATCTCCTGAATGTTTTAATTTATAAATCATGTTTTTAGTTCCTAAAAATCTGTTCTGGCTCTCCTTGTATATCTTAAAGTACTCTTTTCATTGTTTTATCCTGGTTATCCTTTGTCTTCTCTAGCAGCTATATTACAACAGGAGTCCATGCCAATAGTCATGCTTATTTCTCCTCTCTCTACCTGGGCCCCTGGAGTGCTTTGTTATTTTCCTGTGTATGCTTATTGGGGCTCAGATGCAGCTTCTGGGGCACCCTAAATGGCAAAAGGCTGAAAATGGAAGAAGGTTCATCTGGACTCTACTCTTTTGGGCAGGTGCTATAGCAGCAGGCAAGCAGTCAGGTCCATCCATCCTCTCCACACCAACTTTCCTCCCATTTGCTCATTGTTTTGGATAGATAGGTCTCAGCCCACCTGTTCAGCTACTCCTCAGCTCCTCAAGGTTCAGGGAAACTGTGTATCCTGATGTCAACTCTCCCCTGGGACTGACCCAGAGCAAAAATGTTCCCATACCGGCTCTCTCCAACAGCTTCATTCACACCCCCCCTGGGCCTTCTCCTGGGAAGCCCTATCTGCCACTTGGGTTAGAAATGAATAAGTTGGAGTTGGGGTTGGAGAGGAGTAAGGCCATGCTGAAGTCACCATCTTCCCAAAATCCACTATGTGTGGGTGAGCATGTACTTTGTGTTTTGTGGGGTTTGTGTGTGTGTGTGTGTGTGTGGTAAATTGGATGAATGTGTTTTAGCTAACATTTGTTACATGCCTACTAGGTGGGCTGAGTTGAATAGAGTTGCCCCAAAATTCATGTCCACTTAGAACCTGTAAATGTGACCTATTAAATAAAGATGAATAAATTTCTGTTGTGTTAAGCCACCCAGTTTGTAGTAATTTTTTACAATAACCTTAAGAAACTAATACACTGGGTTTCAGGGGCAGTGTGAAGAACTTTATCTCATTTAATTCTCATATCAACCCTATGAAGCAGTTCTATTATTATTCCATTTTATAGATGAGGAAACCGAGGCATAAAGAGTTTAAGCCTCTTTCTCACTAGTAAGTAATTAACTCAGACCTAAACAGACCAATTCTTCATCATTGCTCTCCCAGTGCCTTAGGAATTTAAACAGCCTTCATATGACTATTTCTGCAGGCAACTACATGTCAAATACTGCTTGTTGGTATGGTTGTGAGGACTTGGCTTGCTAGTCCTAGAGGATCTTCAGCGAGCACCTTTCCACACTGGGGGAGGGAGGCCGGGACGCATGACATATAGCAGCCCCTTCATTGCTGAGTGTGAGACACTGAGAGGGAGAGAGACCAAGAACTAATGGAGCTGTTTTTTCACTACTGCCTTTTGCAGGAAACATTCCTAATGATATGTGTTTTTGTTGGTTCTATTAGACTAAAATATTACCTTTTATAACTCTAATGCATTGGCTACGTGACAAAGTTTGAGAAACTGAATTGTGGGGCACAATTCCCAAGATGATGTGGTTTCTAAGTAACAATAATCCACTCTCACAGATGGGTACCCCCCCTTTATGCTCCTACAACACCCTGCACCACCTGCTGCTATTCAGTCCTTCTCGCTGTATTGTATTTTTCTGTATATCTTTCTGTATCCCTTATAAGAAGATAAGCTCTTTGGGGGTTAGGACGATGACTCAATCACCAGCCCATGCACAAATGACTGTTAGCGGTATATTACTGTATACTCTGCTATAGTTGGGTTTTTTGTTTTGTTTTGTTTTGTTTTTTAGGATAGTTCATTTGCTCAATTAAACCATATGTGATGGAGGGAGGAGAATTTTGACTAAGCTGGACTCAGATGAAGTAAGGGGCATGGATTGCCCAAGAGGAAGTGAAAGGCAATTTGAGTGAAGATAACAGCATTGAAATCACCGGTTTCTTCTGTACTACTAGCTTCTTTTGTACTAGTGGTTTCTATTTGAAGAAAGCACTAGTACGAATCAGGTAAATGTGATTAGCATTGTGATTATTGTGGCTGAAATTAGAGCTTGTATTAAGTGGAAAATGAGAAATGAGCAGTCTGGCCTTAATGTCTAGGAAAAGCAGAGAACAAGCCTGTTTTCTCTACATTGTGATTTCAGCACCTCCAGGAAGGCCTCTTTGATTGTGGCAGATGCCTCCTCAGTCTCACTGATGCCTAAAATTGCAGATTTTTAAATTATAAAGCTTGTTAAATTATAAAGGGGATTTGTAGAAAGAGTGCAATAATTCTTTATTATGCACTCTCTTATATGAGTCATTGTATCTCAATGCCTGTAAGTGCCACATCCTTTGCTGAAAACACAAAACGTGAAGATGAAAGAACAAAAGGATTTTGGTCCCTGAGGCAGAGGGAAGATAGGAGACTCAATGGAAGAAGAAGAAGAAAACATATATATAAACACATATATATGTGTGTGTGTGTATATATAAAACTACTTCTACAATTTTGCCTGGAGTCTTGTCCTAGAAAGGAGGCTGGATGTCTGAAAAGACTATTTGTTCCTTACAAGGCTATATTTTATTTACACATTAGAAAACATGGTTTATTAATTTATCAGCACTCCCTTTACCAACATTCTCCCACACCCTAGGTGAAAAAGGAGGCAAATATCCCAGTGCCTAGTCATTGACCGTGAATAAGTATTTTATTTCTATCACGTAGAGTGGACTAAGGAAGTATACTTAAGTGATTTTTTTCTCTTTCCCAACTGCTTTTGATCTTACAGTAGACTTGCTAGGAGACCTTTAAAAAAAAGCACTTCAAGGACAAACAAGTTCAAACCTGATTATTATTTCTTTTGACAATACTTATTAAAAACTGGAAAGACAGGGACACTATCAATTTCTCATTTTGGTTGACCTTGTCATTCTTTAATGACATCAGCAGGAATAATGTATATCTCTGCCAAAGGTAATATTATCTTCACAAGGGAATATGTTGGGGAAATTGTCTAGTGATTCACAATTTTTTATCTTTATATCACAAAAGCTAGGAACAGAATAGAGATTAATATCGGTCAAATACATTTTCATTTAAAGTCCATTTTGGATCCTCACTATCAAATACTCTAAAGGGACAAAAGTTTATATTAACAATCTAGTAATAATGCTTTTAAAACTACTACTACTAACCCTAATACTAGTTATAATGAGTTCATGTGCCAAGCACAGTGATACTTGTTTTTATATTCATTTTTAAAGATTTTAATTCTTACAAAAATCCCAGGTCTGCCTAAATTCCAAACCCTGATCTGTTTTTTAAACACTGTGCTTTGTTTAGTCAGACCTGGGTTGGAGCTATCACCACCACTTACCAGTTGCGTGTGAGTATGAAGTTATATCACCTCTCACTTTTTCCCTACCTGAAAAGAGGAGACAGTCATGTATGTATCCTTCTTCAAAGGTGTCATGATGGTTAATTTTATGTGTCAACTTGATTATGCCACAGGGTGCCCAGATATTCTGGCAAACATTATTCTGAGTGTTTTTGTGATGGTGGATTTTGATAAAATTAACATTTAAATTGGTAGACTGAGTAAAGCAGATTGCCCTTTCCACTGTGGGTGGGCTTCATCCAATGTGCTGAAGGCCTGAGTAGAACAAAAGCCTGACCCTTCTCCAAGTAAGAGAGAATTCTCCTGCCTGACTGCCTTTGAACTGAGACATTAGCTTTTTTCTTGCCTTTGGACTTGAACTGAAACATTGGCTCTTCCTGGGTCTCAAGCTTGCCAGCCTTTGGACTGGAACTAAACCATTGGTTCTCTTGGTTCTCCAGCCTGCTGACTCACCCTGCAGATCTTGGGACTTGTCAGCCTTCATAATCACATGAGCCAATTCCTTATAATAAATCTCTTTAAATATATATAAATAAATATTACATATAGGGAAATATATATATAAGTATATATGTAATATATATTTTTATCGATTCCATTTCCCTGGAGAATAATACAGTAGAGTAGTAAGGTCTAAATGAGGCAATAAAATAAAGTATTTACTGAGTAAGCACCAGGCATATAGCAGCACAGACTATTATGCAGTTGCCTTTGTCATAATAGTCACGATACATAGATTGTTTTAGCTTCTTTATGAAATGAAAATATGCCAGAATTGTTCTCTCTGACTCAAGACACAGCATGAATATCATAGGATTGATCATCCTTGCTTATTATTCATTTCATATGTCTTTGTTGGCTGAATTATTTGTTTTAAAGAAACTATAGATTGGGTGATTTTCAGATCTATCGTGGGTTAGTTATTAAATCAATGCTATCAAAGTTGGCTTATTACAGTGTCAGAAATTTAGAGGCCAACTACATCTTTTCTCATTTCTTATATATAGATATTTTAGGTTCTTCATATTTCAAAGCTGTATTTTTCTAAAAGAAAGAGTCTGAAAAAAATACCAGGTCAATAAATAAGCTATTCAATCAATAAAGTGATACTAACCTACATCATGAGTGACAGGAGAAGTACTGTCTATAAAATATTCTTGCAAAAGGTATGCAATCAGAGAATGCAGAAAGAATATGATGTAAGCTGTTTTAAATGACCTGCTCCCAGAATGCATCTTCTAAGTAAAAACAGAAGAGTAGATACAGGGGTCCTTACAAGAGTTATGACCAAACTGGATATGGTAAATCTTCAGAACCTCGGTTCAGTTCGCTATGTATTGCACACTTACTTTGTGGCAGGCACTGTGGTTGGTACTAGGCATATAAAGGTGAGTGAGACTCAGAAGTGTTTTCTGCTCTCAGAGTGGTCACAGTCTAGTTACCATTCAATGTGGAGTCCAGAGTTTCATGAGGATATGAGGAAGAACTGGTCTACTCAACCTGGAAAATAAGGATAGAGTGGAGAACAACATGGTCATGATGTTGGAACAAAAAGGAGAGGGAAAAGGAAGAGCAGTTTTAGGGAGCTGGAAAGCATATGAAAAGGCACCAAAGCATAGAAACCACATGATGTGTGGGGGAGTACAGAAGTGGTAGGTGGTGCTCAGATTATGGAGGATCTTCAATGATATGCACAGGAATTTAAATGGGTCACATAAATCATTTGTGTTAATCCAACTGGATGTGGATCAAGTACTGTGATAACACCTCCTTGCTAAAAACAAAAGACGTTTCCTTCACCTTTCAGAGTTCACTAGTCTATCAGTGCTAGACTCCCCACCACACAATTTGCTATATTGTAGTCTTCTAGCCGAATCTATTTGATAACAACCCTTCCTTTATCAGCTGTATAAAGACAGCTAGAAATGGGGAGAGGGAAAAAGAGAGTTGGGGAAGGAGTCACAGTTTGATAATTGGTCTTTTGCCATTTTAGCATTTCCCTGATAGTGGAGGAGTGTGTGAGGAAGGTAAAGATGTTTCACTTACCTCCTTCCCTCAATCTGGAAAGAGTTTGAAGTCTCAGGAGAACCATCACCCAGAGTTTGGGGATCCACTCTGGAATGTCAGGCAAGGGTCTTTTTCTTGCCTGGAGTTGCTGCAAGCTGGCTCAAGCTGGCTCATTATAGAGCTGATACAAAGTGTGAAGAATAATCAGTGGCTCCAAGAAAGGGAAACAGAAAGTTTCCACATTCCTTAGTGCTGAGGATTTGGAGAAGAGCTAAGACAAGCATCAGGGCTGCCTGGGACAGCCGCTCACCTACCCAGAAGCCACATGCCTGAAAGAGTATGGGATACATTCTCTTGAAGAAGGGCTTATGTGAGATGGGAGTTCCTACCTCTGGGGTTCCCCTGTCTGGTGTGTGTTTTTTTTTAATATCTAAACAATAGTGCTTTATTGATAAAAGGTAGCATGGCTGAGGGTGCACATCACCTTTGCTAAGACCAGTCAGGTGATGGGGAGCCTGCTTCCTACTGCATCCAGGTGGAGGGACGATCTGCAGATATGTGCCACTCTATATGTCACCAGCATCTGATGGTGACACAAAATTGCCAACAGAAAAAGCTGCTTCACCTCCTTATCTTTAGAGTGTGGGCAGTCACCTAAGTAGACTCCTTTCTCTCCCCTCAGTACCCTCATTTATGCCATGAAGGGCACAAGCACAAGAAATAGGAAGGAGGAAGATGGAGAGAGAGAAGGCCATGTCCATTTGTGTCCTTCACTGGCCTTACTCTGAAAGCGGGCATAGAAATTTTACCTGAAGTGAGACTAGGATCTTAATAGCAAGATTAGACTCCCTATCACTAGACTGGGCTAAATTCTTCAGGAGGACTGAAATATGTTTTAATTGGCATCTTTATTTTCTCATCTTTCCCTTCTCCCACCTAGTTACTTGGGTTTCTGACTTGGAACCAGGGAGTTGTGATTAATATGGAAATTGGTACCTGGAAGTGGCGTGTTACAAATGGCAGACCCTAAAATGTGACATTGGATCAATTAAGGAAAGGTGGGGGGACAGTGAGGCTTCCCCTCAGCCCCAGCTGAAAAGTCAGCATTCCCTATAATGTGGTAGGAAAGCCACTGATTAAATCTGCTGGTTAAACTCTCACCTATGTATCTTAGAATCTCAAACATACCAACTGTGGCTTGTCTTGACCACTGCCGCTTGATATTGGGGATTTGGGCCTGGGGCTTCTACTGTGGGTCAGGGCAAATACCCCTCAAAACAGGCCACATGCAGCAGAAAAAGTAATAATGGATTATAAGCAGGGAATTTTAAAATTCAATATGACGGCAATAAATCTGAAGCATTTTTATACGGTGTTACTGTGTTTTGGAGCCATATGGTTAAATCATGCTCATTTTAATTACCCTGTTTCATTGGCCAATGCAGTTGAACATCTTTGAGATGGCAGGAATTAATAAAGGATTTCACTGAGGAATGAAATCAGTATAATGCATATGGTGGCCATGGGATAAACTTTGTCTCCATGTTTAGTCTATTTTAGAAACTTCTAGAGGCAACATCAAGAGACATTCATAAAGAAACTCAAGGCCTGGACTGCTCTTATATTCAATCTCAGTTGTGGCAATAGTAAAGATTGCTAATGGAGCCACAACAGGAATGAGTGGGACTTATCTAAGTGTTCTGCTGATCCTTCCCCCATGAGTGCCACAACCACACTAGAAACTGATGGTAAGTATGGGTAAATCAACTAGATTATAGGATTAAAAGAAAAAAAAAATTGGGAAATGCTAATCCCACTCCCCATCCCCCCAGGTTATTGTACTTTTTGAAAGAGGAGATTGCTGCTATGATCTGGTCAGTTTTCAGGACTTTATACTCACCACTGTACTATTGCGTAGAGTCTCTTTGCTAAGTAAACATCACAGGATACATATGTTGGGCCATTCCTCTTCTTTTTTCTTTCACAGGCCTTATGTAGTAGTAAGAATACTACAGCTGTCTTATGACGTCTCCATCATCTATATTTCCCCTTTTCCAATTTTTTTTTCCAATACAGCGGAAGACCTGGAGTTACTACCTTACTTGGAGAAATCTGAAGCAAGCAATTCAAGGAAATAAAGGAAATATACTGTCTCTGCTCTCTCGGCTTTCGTATCTTCTGTCCCAGGTGCTCCTTGCACTTTTCTCCATTAGAAGGGTTAGCTTTGTAGTGGAAGCACACCTAAGAGCCTTCTGGCCTGCTACTTTGTTTTGTTTTTTTTTTTTTTTTTTTTGAGACAGGTTTTTGCTCTATCACCCGGGCTAGAGTGCAGTGGCGTCATCTTAGCTCACTGCAACCTCAAACTATGGGCTGATGTGATCCTCCTGCTGGGTAGCTGGGACTACAGGCATGAGCCACCATAGCCAGCTAATTTTTACATTGTTTTTTAGAGACAGGGTCTTTCTCTTACTCAGGCTGCTCTCGAACTCCTGACCTCAAGCAATCTTCCTGACTTAGCCTTTCAGAGTGCTAGGATTATAGGTGCGAGCCCACTGTGCCCTGCCTACTTTTGTTTTATTTTGTTCAGATCCATCTGGCTTCAGTAAAAAATCTCTCTATGGATCTGGGGTTATATGTTGGGGGTTGGAGTCAAATTCCAGCCTTGCCTTGCTTCCCATTGGGGTGTGTGTGTGTGTGTGTGTGTGTGTGTGCATTCCCTTGGGGATCTTTTTGGAGGGATTATTGGTCAAGGGAAGGATTTAGACTGTGGTGGTTTTAGATTATGTCTGTAAAATCTTAGACATCCCTTGCTTTGATTCCCCTCTCTTTGATTATACATTGGACTTAGTGACTTTCTTCTAATGTATAGAATGTGGCAGAAGTGGTGGCTTCTGACTTCTGATACTGTAATACATGGCACTGTCACTTCCACTGTGCTTTCTTGAATTGCCTGCTCTGGAGGAGGCCAGCCATCATGTTACGTGGACACTTAAGCAGCCCGTGGACAGGCTCACGTTGGAAGGAACTGAAGCCTCCCACCAACAATTAGCATCAGCTTGCTTGCTCTGAGAGTGAGCAACCTTGGAAATGGATTCTCCAGCCCCAGTCAAGCCTTCACATAAATGTTGACCTGGCCAACAATTTAATTGCACCTCATGAGAAACCATGAGCCAGAAGTGCCTTGCTAAAGCACTCTAGAATTCCTGACCCTCCGAAATTGTGAAGATAATGTTTATTATTGTTTTAAGCTACTATATATCAGACAATTTGTTACATAGCAATAGATAACTAATGAGGATTTTAGTGCTGAAAATAGTACGATGGTGTAATAAAAACCTAAAGTTTGGGAGAAGTTGTGGAACCAAGAATTAGAGGAAACTAAAAGGACTTTGAGGACTGTGTTAGCAGAATCCTGATATCCTTTGAGGAGGCTATTGGTGAGGGCATAAAGGAAAGTAAGAAAAATGTTACTGAAAACTAGAGGACAGGGGTTTTTTTGTTACATAGTGGCAGAAAGTTTAGTGACATTATTACCTGAAGTTACATGGAAAGTAGAAAATGTACTAATGAACTGGATTATCTGATTCTCTTTCTTTTGTACACGAGCTGAACTCAGTGACTTCTAATCAATACAATGTGGCAGAAGAGATAGAGCGTGATTTCCAGTACATGTTGCAATAATTTGTCACACAGCAATAGATGATGAATCTGCTTCCCAAATAGTGTCACAATGTATTCCTAAATATTCTCTAAATAAAAATCAGCACCTGGTGTAATTGAAAGTTACCACATTTTACAATGAATAGGCTCTCCCATCATTCAAGACAACTTATAAATAATCCCTCCCCTATAAATTTTTCTTCATTTCTCCTCTCCATACTTACAATTTTATTGTTAAGGTCTTTTTTATGTTTGTCTCCCAGACTAATACATAGGCTTGTTGAGAATAGGAGTCATTTTTATATGACCATGCATATAGTAGGTGATTAATACAGTTTATTATACAAATAAATGAAATCCAGGACAGATATTATGTAAGCTGAAATTTTACATTAATAATAGAGGAATGACTTTTATATAGAAGGTATGCCACAAATATTAATTGCGTGATTGACTGATTGAACATGATTTGCAGCAAAATGTTTTAAAAAAGAATAGAAAGAAAGGTTTATTCAGCTGGGTAAAGCTAGCCCTAAAACTGGGAGCTGGATCAGTACTTTAAAGAAAATCAGTAACATGTTATTGGACATTTCCAAAAAAACCAAAACAAAACAATCCCCCAAAACCCCCATACTGTAGAAAGAATTAAGATAACAGAGAAAACAAGCAAAATATATGGCTAAAAAGGAATTCAGGTAAAAATGAATTTTTTTCTCTTTATTTTCAAACTTATTGCTTTTTTAAAAAATGCATTAAATCTATCTTTCCTACTTTAAAAAATCAAAAATAATAAATTATTTTTAGGTAGAAATTTTTCCCCAAAAAAGTTATTAATCTCCCTACTAAGTTGAAAAAGATAAATAATAATCCTTTACCTTTGGATGGTGCTTTATAAATAACAAGGGATTTTTTTTTGTGTTCTCTAATTTGTGTTTTGCAACAATACCATGAAGTAGTCGTGGTAAATTTTTTTTTTGGTAGGTAAAGTTCAAAGAGGTTTAAAGAATTTGCTCAAGGTCACATAATGTGAATGGCATAGCCTAGTCTTCTGACTCCAGATCCAGTTTTCTATCACTACATCACACTGAAAAACTGAGTGAAGTACATGAGAAAGTCAATTCAGTTTATCAGTGAATGAATGATCTGCAAGCACAGCAGTATTTCCTAGCAAACCATAGCCATAAAGGCTCCATCTGGAACAAACTGCCCAATTCCAGAAATATAGGCCACATAAAAATCAGACCTAACCTGAAATTAGAAAGGAAAACTCACAACACTGCTGAGTAATAGCCTAGTCTCACAAGGTGGCTTCCTTGACTTTATAAAAAGCAGTACTTTCATTCATCACCATTACGCTGACTCATATTCTCATCTAATAGATGGTGGCTATGGACATAAAAAGAATAAAGGTATTCTTTAAACAGTTTTATCACACATTTGAAACTTATTTCTTTTTTCAGTGACTATAACTTTGAGTCAATATAATCCTTATATTGAAAAGCTATTACTTCCAGTAGAAGGAAACATTGGATTGAAAATTACAAAAGTATATGACATAAATTGAATATTTGATCACTAGGAAAAACTGAATATAGAGAATGATTCTGGTAGTATGGGATAAATCATAAAGCAGTTGATAAACATAAGCCAGGGGTTATCATTTGAAGTATTTGAGAGAGAAAGGCAATAAGAAACTGAAGGCAGAAAAAGGGAATAGCAAGATCATGTATAGAAGACAAAAATCAAATTCATTTAGTTGGAACAGAGAGGCTTGTTGGGAGACTACAAAGTATGAGGTATTGTAGGATTACCACAACAGGTTAAGGATTTTAGATACTAATAGGTGACTAGGAGTATCCGCTCCAAGGAGATAATGAAAATGATTAGAAGACTTATTTGGCAGCTATCAATGTGATGAAGTTATACTTGGGAAATTCAAGGGTATAATAATAAAGAATACTAGTGAAGACATTGAATCAAAGAAATACAAAATACATGAGTTGAAGGGGGTAGGAAAAAGGAGTTATCTGGTAGTTTCGAAACATACTAATCAAGAATCAAATTTCTTATCAGTAATAGTAGGGCAGTCAGACATCATGTACCTTCTGGTATAATATACTTTGATATTATCTATGAAGGATTTTTGCAAAAAATGCTTATACTGCACTTATGAGTTAGATTACAAAAATTACAAAAGATAGAGAAAGAAATTAAGTATGAGGAAACCATCAGACAAATCCAGAATGTTGGATATTCTATAGTCATCATGAAGTCAACATCATGAAAGAAGTTCAAAACAGTTTTAAAGTCCAAAAAGATGAAAAATTAAATGCAATGGGTGAATTTCTATTGGATTCATATTTTTTAAAAAGCTCTAAAGACATATCTTAGGACGCCTGGGGAAATTTGAATGTAGACTAGATATTAGAAGATTTGTAGATGAGCTGCAGAACTTAGAAATTATGTAGTATTACAATTCACTTACACAAGAGAAAACTAAGGTCCAGGGAGAGTTTGCAAGTGACTTGCCCCAAATTACACATTTAATTAACCATAGTGCCATGTCAAAACCAAGATTTTCTCATTTCCTATATAACTCTCATTTAACTATTAGAGATAGATGCCATTTATATAGATCATGCTATTATATGGGAAAATAAAAATAACCATATAGGAAATAAGGAAAGAAATGCTGCTTTTTGGTTATCCTTTACCAATGGAGTTTATTAATTTGCTTAATGGGTGTGTGAAGGCTGACTAGTTTTCCTCTTAGTGAGATATATCTCCAGTCCAGATATTTTGCATCCAAGTATTTCTCATGTCTTCTCAATCCTTTAGAATTAAATTATAAGTTGTCGTTTCCTCCACTGGTCCAACAATTAAAACCCCAACTGAGCAGCAACAGCAGAAAGCACAAAGGATTCTATCTTGTTCCTCTTAATTATAAAATTGTAGGCTGTGTCCCAGAGAAATATGAACGGAATGAAATTCTAGAACAAGAACAAAGATGTACAACATCTATAAGCTCAAAACTTTTGTGCCTAGTGTCCATTATTGTCTTTCTATCTCTCTCCACACCTGATATTCAGTCCTTTTCATTACACAGAGAATGGTCATTTTTCCATGAATATACACCCACGATATGAAAGAGTTACCCAAACATAGGTGGGGTGGGGGGAAGCTTTCCACAATTAACAAACCCCTAACCCTTTTTCATTTTATTAGGGGACTGACTAGAACTGTAGATATGTTTGTTTGTTAGTAAATGACTTGTGGTTTTGCTTGTTTACTTGCTTGTTTTGGAAAAGAGAGAAAGCTTTTGTCCTTCCATTTGTTTACAAGAAAGTTGTTAGAAATACATATATATGATCAATTCTCTTGTAATCACTGAAATGACAAGCATTGACAAAAATTCAGTGATATTCTACAACAAAATAATCTTTTCACTTCAATATGCTTTGGACCAAACATTTTATTTTTAAAATATAATTAGTTTTAAGAAAGCATCCAAACATATTGATTTTAATTTACGTCCTCTGCTACATACCGCCTAGATAGTCAATAAATATTGGTGCAGCAAGTCCTTGAATAACGTCATTTCATTCAACATAATTTTCTTATTATGTTGATGAGAAAAAAAATCAATTCCCAACAGAGCCATTCCATGTGGAGTTTGCACATTTTCCCCATGTCTGCACGGGTTTTCTCTGGGTACTCCAATTTCCTTCCACGCCCCACTGCTGTGCCTGTGAGGTGAACTGCCATGTCTACGCAGTCCCAGTGTGAGTGTGTCTGTGTACGAATGTGCCCTGCCTTGAGTTCCACCCTCATGCCCTGAGCTGCTGGGATAGCCTCTGATCACCTGTGATCCTCAACTGGAATAAACAGGTTGGAAAATGAATGAGTGAATGGATACAAATTATTGTAAAATAAAAAATTCATAAAGTCTACGATAATCATACAGACGAACAACAGTAAATGATGTGGTACCAAAGCTCTCAGCAAACCCGCCCTATCTGTGATTGTTTTTGAACTGTGTGGTGGTAGGAGGTAATCCTTACAATTGTCACTTTGCAAATGTTTATTCCTTAATTTACACCACAAACACTACAACCACCATTACTCATTGATTCACCAAAAATTGGTAAATAATTATCTTACTTGTTTTTATTAATCTTTCCTAAATGTATATAACTCACATTTGTTTCAATGTTTCATAATAGAAGTGTTTTGAGTCTTCATTTAGAAGTTTGGTGATGTTTTTGTGACTAGAAATATGTCCTAAGAACTCAACTCTTGTTTATATCAATTAGCCTTTGATAAGATTGATTTTGTTGCTAAGTCGTTTTACTTAAAGTCCTAGTTTCCAAGAACATATCTACAATGTTAAGTGAGGACTTACTTTATTTGGTTTCAACTATCCAACCAATGATGCTGATCAGCAGAGTGATACTTGAGACCAAATGACCAAGACTCACTAGCCTCTCTTCTTGTACCTGCTGGCCTGGAAAACAGGAAGGATGATATGGGCATCATGTAACTGGTACTCTCGGGTGCTGACAGAGATTGAAAAGTTTGTTCTAGTGAACAATTTAATCCCCCCCCCCATGAACTTTTATTGATTTCCATTGTAAATTATTTTGTCCCATGGCTTTCATTACCTCTGCCTAGATGATCAAGTATTCAAAAATAAGAGTTCCAATTAATAATGTTTTACTCTAGTCTTTCTAATATCTTTTAGTCAGTTGCTCCTTTTTCCCTTAAATGATTTGTAATGCAAATGAATGATTCTGAGAAGTCACAAGTTGGATTCTGACTTCTTAAATTAACTTCATTTAAATAGCTCTAACTACAGGAAAGATCAGACCTTCTAGCTTTGGGGGTGAAAAGAATCACAATTTGAAATGTCAGTTGCCTCAGGGAGGCACATCACATTGAGTTGTATTTAAAGATAGCTTCAAGCTAGCTTCACTTTGAACTATAATAGAAAAGTCACTGAAGAAGTGACATCTACAGAAGAAAAAGAATTTTAGTATTACTTAACATGGGAAAAATGATTTCTGGATATGTAACAATCCACTAATTTTACCTTTGCATAACAGTTTTTGTCTGAAAATCCAAAAACCTATAAAGTTATCCAATAATTGATGTAATTTGGTATAATATCAGTATATATATGAATATGATGAAAATATAGAGATAAAATTGATTCAATAATTGTTTTTGTTGGCAATGATAAAAATTTGTAGTTAATGACTATAAGGGGGACAAGACAAAAGCTTTTTGAAGTTTAGAAACAGAAATCTGTGAAAACGAGTAAAGCCATTTCAGAAAAAAAATAGTTTTAAAAAGTGGATGTCTCTTATCTTAAGTAGATCCAGCTAAAGATCCACAAAACATTTCTGATTAGGCCAGTAATATCTTCTCGCCATACATTTTTTAAAACACTAATGGGGTTCCCAAAATATAGCACCTTAGCATTTGAGCAAACAGCAGAAGCAGGCAGGCCACTCTTGCTTTCCTCTCTCCCTTCTTCCCTGAAGCAGGCCGCAAAACCTAGGAAGGTCACTTTCTGGCCTTCTGCTTCTTGTCTTCCATGAAGACCATCACATGAGAGGTGTCTTGCTCTATACCCAGAGGGAAGGAGAATTCTCAGGAATTCTAAAAGCATAGAAGATTTAAGAAATAAGAGTACTATAATATCAATAGGCCAAAGGAGAAAAACCATAATGTGATATCAATAGATAAAGAAAATAGGACAGTTGATCAAATTTAGCACATGTTCCTGATAAAAATATTTAATTAGGAATAGCTAAGATCATACTTACTAGTAACACAGAGGAAGAGGAGAAGAGGGCATAGAGTCCCCTTTACCTATGCCATCTTCAACTGACTTGTAGTGACTACCTAAAGTACTGTATGAAGAAGAAGTCTTAAACTTATTCTAGGCTCAGCTGGAAACAGTACCAAGATCAACATCTGCCAAGGAAGTTGCTTTGGTGCACTGTAGACATTTCCTTTACAGGCAATAGCAAAGCAAGGAAGCCTCCAGTAACAATTATTTAATACTGGCTTGAAATTTCTAGGCAATATAATAAACAAGGCAAGAAACAAAAATGTGATCTGTAATTATCGTACACAAAGAGTCAAAATTATTTTTATTTTTAGATGATACTACTTTCCAACTAAAAATAAAAGAGAAAAGCCTTTTCTCTTTTATAGAGAGTCCGGTAAGATTGCTGATAACAAAGTAAGTTTGCAAAATTCAAGAGTTTTCCTATATTCCTACAATAATCAGTTAGAAAATATAATGGAAAAACCCCATTCAGAATACAAACAAAAATTATAAAGGACATAGGAATAAATGTATTATGGAATATATTAAGGTCATATGTGAAAAATAGAATGAAACTGTATTGAGTGACCTAAAAGGGAAACTTAAATGAATGGCCATCTCGTTTCTAAATGGAAAGATTCGTTATCAAAAAGACGTTTTTATTCTCCCCATATTAATTCATGGACCTATCAAATATGAGAGAACTTGATCATGATATACAAACAATTTTAAAATACTTGTTATAGAAAGAAGATAAACTTGAACTGGCATTATTAAAAGAAATCATAAAACTAAAAAACTGTTGGTGAAGTATTGACATCAAAAGACATAAATAAATAAATCTAATGAGTAGAAAGTCCAGAAACGTTCATTTATGAGATTCATATATATGGTATGTGATAAAGGGAGGGTTTTGGTGATCAAAGGAAAACAAATATTAATTTGTTAGAAACAAAGTTAGATCTCTTATTCACCCAAAACTGAAAATTAATTTCAAAATTATTGAAAAAACTAAATATATAAAATGAAAATATCAAATCTAGGTTGCAACACGGATTAATATTCACATAATCCTGGGAGATATTAGAATGAACTTTCTAAGCATTTTGAAAATTTATTTATTTATTTATTTATTTATTTATTTATTTGATAGGATCTCACTCTGTTGCCCAGGCTAGAGTGCAGTGGTGTGATCGTAGCTCACTGCAACCTCAAACTCCTGGGCTCTCCTTCAGCCTCCTGAGTAGCTGGGACTATAGGTGCATGCTAATTTTTCTATTTTTTGTAGAGACAAGGACTCATTATATTGCTCAGGCTGGTCTTGAACTCCTGGTCTCAAGCAATCCTCCTGCCTCAGCCTTCCAAAGTGCTAAGATTACTTACAGACATGAGCTATCATGCCTGGCCATATTTATTTTTATTTTTAGAGAGGGGGGGTCTCACTATGTTGCCCAGGCTAGATTTGTTGTCTGCCTCAGCCTCTTGAGTAGCTGGGATTACAGGTACTTGCCACCATGGCTGGCCAAGTGTACCATTTTTGTTTTTATCTTTCATATCATATTTTTACTGTCCCTTTTCTATGTTTATATACATTTAGATACAAAAATACTTGTCATTGTGTTATAATTGCCTACAGTATTCAGTACAGTAACATGCTGTACAGGTTTGTAGCCTAGGAGCAATAGCCTATACCATATAGCCTAGGTGTGTTATAGACTTACCATCTGGGCTTGTGTAAGTATACTCTATTATGTTCACACAGTGATGAAACAGCCTAATGACACATTTCTCAGAACATGTCCCCATCATTAAGCGATGCATGACTGTAAAAGCCAAATCACAAACTTAAAAACTAAAAGGAGAATTATGATGGATTAAAGAATGGAAATTTACATTACATGCTTCCTTTGACTTAATGGAGTCTAAATCTCTAGGTATATGATGCAATGCTCAACCTGAAGATCCATGTATTAAAATAGAACAGAGTGGTAAAATGCTTATTCAAATAGAAGGGTAGTACTTTAAAAAACATTTTAACACTTAAAATCAATTGTGTTACTAACACAGGAACATAGAGGCTATACAAAAATGTTCTGAGTATCAAAGTTATTCTTGGCAATTGCCAACATTTCCAAGTTATTCGATTTTATTGCAAAAATATGTACTTGGATAATGTTGTCTAAGCTTATTATAGAAATGCCTTCATTGAATTATTAATAAATATAAACCCTTTTCTTTTAAGAGATGGAAGAGAATTGGATAATAGAAGAAATATGCATTGAAAAGTTAGGAGATTTTTATAAAACTCTAATCAAAAACATTGTCCTTTTTCCTTTTTATTGATGCATAATTTATGTACATACTGGAGGGGTACATGTGATAATTTTAATACATTCATATAATTTGTAAAGATCAAGTCAGTGTACTTGATATAACCATCACCTGGGCTTGGCACCTGTAATCCCAGCACTTTGGGAGGCTGAGGCAGGAGGATTGCTTGAGGTCAAGAGGTCAAGACCAGCCTGAGCAGCATAGAGAGACCTCGTCTCTACCAAAAACAAAAAAATTAGCTGGGCATGGTGGTATGCACCTGTAGTCCCTGCTACTCAGGAGGCTGAGGAAGGAGGATTGCTTGAGCCCTGGAGTTGGAGGTTGCAGTGAGCTATGATCATAGCACTGCACTCTAGCCTGGGAAATAGAGTGAAACACTATCTCAACAAAACAAAACAAAGCAAAACACAATGAGATATCATCTCAAACAGAAAACCACAAACGTTGGTGAGGATATGGAGAAATAGAACCCTCATGCATTGTTGGTGAAAATGTGAAATGGTGTAGCCATTAGGCAAAACAGTTTGGAGATTCCTCAAAAAATTAAAAGTGGAACTACCATGTGATCCAACACTCCTACTTCTGGGTATTTATCCAAAGGAATTGATTAGCAGGATCTCAAAGAGATACTTACACTTCCATGTTCGCTTAATGAAAATGTAGAAACAACATAAATGTCCATCTGTATATGAATGGCTAAAGAAATTGCAGTATATACATACAATGGAATATTATTCAGCCTTATAAAAGAAGGAAATTCTGCCATATGCTACAACATAGGTGAACCCTGAGAACATCATGCTAAGTGAAATCAGCCAGTCAGAGAAGAAACTCTACATGATTCCACTTATGTGAAGAGGCTAATGTAGTCAGACTCATAGAAGCATAAAGAAGAAAGCAGAGGCTGTGGGGAAGGAGAAATGGCAAGTTGTTCAATATGCATAGAGTTTTAGCAATGCAAGATAAAAATGTTCTGTATAACAATGCGCACATAATTAACAATACTGCGCTATACACTTAAAAGTTTAAGAGGGCAGATTTTATGTTAGTTCTTTTAACTACATTTTTTTAAAGGGGTAAAAAATGACACAGAAGTGGCAGAGGAGACATTCCACTGGGGAAGGAGAAAGTTAAGAACCTCACTTATATTCTTACCTGGGTAAAAGACCATGTGATTTCCATACAGCAAAGTGAATTCTGGATTTTAATGTGTCTCTGATGATACTTTCTATTAATACCTTAGGTATGCTCATCTCAAAAAACCTTGCATAGCTCAATAGAAGAGTGGCAGATAAGAAAAGAATCTGTTAGCCTTTAGGTCCCCATAATCCCAAAACATCAATCACGTTGAAACTTTTAAGTATCAATTAAAGTGATTAGACCTTGGATTTTGGTATTTAAAGGGCTAAAATATTCATATATTTATATTCTTCTGTAAGAAACCATAAGTATTTCCAGTATGCTCCATATAAACCATCTGTGTGTTTATTTTAAAAATTTAACTGTAATACTAGATATTTTGTGGTCTCTGTGTCTCCTAGCCACAACTGACTAGCCTGTGGGGTAGGCATAGTCCCAAGGAAAACTCACACATACATTGGCCAAGTCTGTGACTCAAAATAGCCTAGTTCAAAAATTTGAGTTGACATTCAGTTAAAAAATTGTGTTACAAATTTGAGTAGATGCTGTGTGGTAGAGACAGGTCTAACCAACTGGAGTTCTGTGCAAGCCAAAGTTCCAAGGCAGCCAAAATTACAAGCTAAGTGTTTCCTGAGGACTTTCTCAATTCCTGAATAGAACAGTAAAAATTCAGTTTGGAAAAATTCAGTTAGCCATATATCTTAAGATAGATACTCTTGGCCAGGCGCGGTGGCTCACGCCTGTAATCCTAGTACTCTGGGAGGCCGAGGTGGGTGGATTGCTCAAGGTCAGGAGTTCGAAACCAGCCTGAGCAAGAGGCAGACCCCGTCTCTACTATAAATAGAAAGAAATTAATTGGCCAACTGAAAATATATAGAAAAAATTAGCGTGGCATGGTGGCGCATGCCTATAGTCCCAGCTACTCAGGAGGCTGAGACAGTAGGATCACTTGAGCCCAGGA
>CAUYRT010097386.1:0-46435 GCA_963574885.1 Lepilemur ruficaudatus
CATGGTTTTCTGGGTCAGCTGAGTTTTTCATTATTTTTTCAATTTCTCAGCAAACTTACTCTCAGATCTATACTTTGGAAGAATAAGGGGAACATAGCTGTCTGCTTATCGTAAGAATTGCATATGTTTTTCCTACATGAGAACAGAAACTATGAACTTTGTTTCACCTTCTCTGATTTTGATTATCCAATGAAAACTATTTAAACAAAGTGGTAAAAGCATGTACAAATTTGCCTTGAGCATAC
Source organism: Lepilemur ruficaudatus (assembly GCA_963574885.1). Classification (NCBI taxonomy): domain Eukaryota; kingdom Metazoa; phylum Chordata; class Mammalia; order Primates; family Lepilemuridae; genus Lepilemur; species Lepilemur ruficaudatus. The sequence goes on from CAUYRT010097386.1 coordinate 246, forward strand.
CATGTACCTGAAAACTAGTCTGATCTATTTTATGACACCTTTATTCCATGGGTGGTTTAATGCTTCTCTTTATCACAATATAGATATATTATTGGCCTACTTCTGTGTTTGTTGCCGTATTCCAAATTGTTTGTTGAATACAAACCAAGTTCGTAGTGTTAGAGGAAGGTTTTGGTATATTTTTTTCTAACCCAACTATATGTAAAACATAGTTTATTTTAAATTGCTAAATAGCATTATTTTCACCACAGTTTTACTATAGCCTTACCATTAGTTAAAAAAAAATATCTGATTGTCACAAAGATGAATTGCCTAAGTCCAGGAAAATTTCCAAATATAAAACCAATAGAGTTCTCAACCAATCTTTTTAGCAGAATGTCAAAAGTTTCTAATTAAGGTCCATCTTTAAGTAATATGTAAATTTATTCAATCTAATATTGATGAAGTTAGATACAGCAGAGTGATTTATTATGCAGTACTTCTACAAAGTTTTCAAGTTAAAGAGATTAACTGTCCCTGTATAAAATAATTGGTCATATGGACTAAGTGAATGAAAATAATTTATTTCACTCTTAAAAACACAGGATGCTTTAAATTAATTATGAATTCCTGAAATCCATTGTTTTCATAAGCAGACTTTTATTTTCTCATTCACTTTAAGTTACTGATAGATGAAATTGTTGATCAATTTTTTTGTAATTTTTTGGCCAATTCATATGAACTGTTATATGTAACATTATTAATGTGTAATAATTTGTCATAATTTTATAAGTAGCTGTAATAATTTAATATAGCTATATTAAAATAAATTTTGTACTATTAAATTCCAACAAAGGATAAAAATAATATTATGAAGATTTTAAGAGAAATAAAAAATGCTCTTTATTCTCAGAAATTGTTGAATTTTAAAGAAACAAGACAAATACGCAGATAACAGAATGTGACAATATGTAAATATCTCTATATCTAAGACCATTATATCTATACAAGGACACAGTTTTATTCAAAATATTTGCTCTCCGCTTCAAAATTTACTGACCTATATTATACCACTTAAAAAGATAGTGAATATTATTCATTCACATAGTAATTTCTAGTTTCAGAGTATCTTTTCAAAAGATACTTACAATATCCCTATGAGATGAGGGAGGCAAATGTTTTCATACATATTTTACAGGAAAGGAAATGGACTGACTACCATAATATATGACAGGCTCCATGTTAGTGATCTTGCACAGATGACCATTAATATTCTCAGTATTTCCGAGAATGTAAGTAACTTACCTAAGCATGCCACTTTACATTATACCATAATGACCCTTTTGAAAAGTGATGATTCCTTTAAAAGGATTTAAAGACAATGTTCCCCCTTTAATTTATTATTTGGCAAATAATATGTTTCTCCTGAACAGATATATTGTGGCTGAAGGAAATGTTCACAGACACGTCCATACTATTACATTTTGATGTGTAGCCAGAATATTTGCATTGACAAAGCGGCTGTTTTCAGAACTCAGAGCAGTAGAGACATACAGAATAATCAGATAAATTGGAATTACAGTGCAAAGAGATCGATCGTTACTTTAGAACAAAGTTTGAAGATGATGTAAACTATGTAATATGTATAACAAAAGAATATTTGAAATATGATTTTGTTATGTCTTGGAAACATTATTTATGGTGAGAATGTTTTTCTAAAATGAGAATGGATAAATGTATTCATTTTAAAAAAAAAAATCCTTAATGTGCAAACAATTAAGGACATAATTAAAATCACATCCAAGTTGTATTTGTCTTTTCAATCAAAAAACGTTTATCTCCAGTTTCTAGGAACTTGACAAGGCTCTTCATTTTTTCTTGTAGTTTGGCTTTGGACTGTAATATCGCCTGATCCCTGACTATAAGAGTAAAGTACTCTATGACTGCCTAAGAAAACTTTTAACTGCGCTCATGGAGTCTCTCTTAATCCACAGTGTAGTAGTTTAATGGAAGCCAATTTCTGAGAAGAATTGAGGAGTCTGATGCTTACTTTGTTAAGTAGAGTTTTACTTAAGTGGCACCTGGCAGGCAAGAGATGGCCTCAGTTTGAACTAACAGATTCTATTTACCAAATTATTTCCCAGAGGGTAAATTTAGCTCTACAATTTATCTTTCAAGTATTTTTGTAGTGTTTTATCTTTTGCTCATTTGTAAGATAATAAGATATGAATTCATCCATTATATAATTTTAGTTTTGAAACATCTTGAGAACTAAATAATTTTGACAATAATAAACAAGTAATATGTATTAACATTTAGTAATTAGACTCTTCTCAGTAATTACAAAGATAACAGTAATAAATTGTCTTAATTTAGGAGGAGTTGTTTAGATCATTTATATCAATAAATGCAAAATAATCATTTGTAACTACACATAATAATAAGAAAGTAAACTAAGGGAAGCTTTGGATTTTTCCCATGCAGCCTACATGGAATATAAGGATATTTGCTACTTAAATCTTTAACATCAATCGATGAGTAGCTATTCCATGAGCTGTTTATACAATACCACAGTTTTTGTAATTTTAGCACAGTTAGTTATACTCGTTTAATACAAGTATGTCGATTTTTTTGTTGATGAATTAAAAAAAAACCCTCACTTAAAGTTAAAACCTTATTAAGGTGTCTCTTACTTAATGAAAACATGGCGGTTAATCTTCTTCAATTCTTGCTGTATTCAGCTATATAATAAACTGTCTTAAAAAGATGGAGTAATAGCATAGAATTTTAAGGTAAATTTAAATATAAAATAAAAAAAACTTTCTGCTTGTAATTTTATAACATTTTAAAATATAAAGCATTTAAACTATTGAAAGATTTTATTTAGTTTTAATGAAACATATTGTGTTCCAGGTATTCCTAACATGGATATAATTTCAAATGAAAGAAACTATGTTCTTATAGCACCTTAACTATTGTTCATTATGGTGCTAAATTTAAAAAATTCACCTTTGAATACATTGGACTGAATGAATCATATTATAAATTAATTTTATTCATAATACATATTTTATTAATTTTCACCATTTTTGCCAAAGTAAGCAAACGTCTCTGAGAAAAAAATATTTTTATTCAAAAGTAAATATAAATATGTATATAGAGAAATTTAAAAATATGATGATTTCAAGAACAAAATTATTGCATTTTAGCTGTTTTCATATGAAATAAGCAAACAAAAACTTTTGGGTTGTAAAGCTTAAAATTATTTAAAAAAGCAAAATAATCAGTCATGTTTTAAATAATTATGGAATTAAAAAATTCCCATTTCAAATCAGGGTAATTGGGGTATCCCATTTTAGAAAAACTTTTAATGAAAATTCAGCATCAAATTAAAAGACTGATAATTATGTATCCTCTGTCCATCATTGGTAATGTAAAAGTCTGAAAACAACTATAAACTTACTTTCAGAATACTCTAGAACTTGTCCCTGCTGAAGATATTTATTATAACAAGCTATAATTATACTGTTACATAAGGAGGACTACTTAGATTTGCTTTTCTATTGGTATAATATAGTTCTGTAAGGTAAATAAAATTTTAGTCATGTTAAAATATTACTATCCTACAAATGTATAATCCCATACAATTTCAAACCCATTCGCAATCAAAAGCTCATATAGTATTCATCACTGTTACAGGAAACTGATGACTTCTGTCATTCTTTTAGAGGTGAGGAAAACTAACCTCAAAAAATTTAAGTGACTAGATGCAGGATTTGATTTTTTCAGGACTCTCTCTAGCAGCTGCCTCCTAAAAAGCACAGAACGTGACCAGCAATCTGTTTTAAATATTATAATATCTAAATATTGCTCAAGAAGCATTCTTTCAAGACACAACCATTTCTTAAAACTTTTAATTTATATGTCCGCTTTTGCTTTTCATATTTTCATCAGTAACAAGCAGGTATCAGGGAGCTATTGAGTTTAGATCTCTGATTTCAAAGTGCTTTTATTGTTTTGTTTAAGTGCCACTGTGGAAGAATGTTAACTAATTTCTAAATTTGTATTCTCGTCAAGTAAAGAGTACCTCCCCTAGGGACGTATAGCAGTCTGCAAATCTCATTTGGAATGTGTTGCTGCCATTTAACTATTAGTGTATTTTGTTGTGGAATAGTTTCAAGTATCATTGTCTGTACATTTGGGTAATAGACTTTTAGAAGTAGGAAGAGAGAGGGTTGACAGGGACTGAAATGTTGTTTTACACTCTGCCAATTACCCTCATAATCACTTTTAATGTTTAGTTAAAGGCATGTAGGTTCATTATGAGGACGTAACAGTCATAAAGGAGGAATAAAGTAAATAAAAAGGAAAAGCTAAGAGTGGTAGTAAGAAGCTGGTAGTGAATTCATCCCCCAAAATTTCAATTTTATTTATTTCCTGATAATCTTGTAGCTATTAGGTACTGAGTTGTGTGTGTGTGTGTGTGTGTGTGTGTGTGTTTGAACAGAATTATGTTTTACTATAGGCAATATAATGAGAGATATTTCCCTTTTTCTCTATCCGTTCCACCTAAGCTACATGATGTTGAAAAAGTCTGGAAATATGATTGTACTTTAAAATAATATGTTAGTTGTATTGTAAACATTATATGCTTAATAGGTTTTTCATCAACATACAGATACATCTCTAAATTTAAAACAATGCTTGTAAAATAAATGAACACACTATTTCTCTTTTTTCCTAGACTTTTAGACACAGTATATTTATTGCCTTAAGAAAAACAACAATAGGACCCAAGTCTTTAAATTTAGATATATATTAATATTTCACCTTATGATGTAACACCAAGTTTAAAAATTTATTAAGCATATTATATAAGAATGCATATAACTTTAGAAAATAAGTCAACTAATTTTATGTATTTTGTTAATTATCACAAAAGGGCAATTTTATATTTATATTTATATAGACTTACCACATTCTGAACCCACTCTATTTTAAGCACAACTTCGTAGACATACAAAATCCATTCCAATGGTGGTAACATTTTGACATTTTGTAATTGTATAAATTGTTAGGTCCAGTTTGCTTGGTATACCATTAGGATGTTGCCATTGTCATAGACTAAATTTTATATATTTTAAAAATATGCAATTAAGAGATTTCCCACAATTAAGTAACAAGAACAATTAAGTAAAAATATAAAATATCTCTTTCCTTTAAAACCCAACTGTGGATTATATTGGGGTATCATAACACAAAAGCATAAATAATTAATCACATCTACCCAGGATTCTTTGGGATTGTTTTGATTTGTTTTGATTCTGTTTTCCTGAGGGTATGGCATATCATTAAGATACCAATTAAATCAATGAGGTGGATTTCTTTTAATGTATATTCTCAAAGTAATGAATAATTGGGATTTCTGAGAATAGTTATTTTTATATCTGACAATTACAAAGAAACTTTATTTTATGAGAATTTGCATCTTTATACTCTCCCAGGGATATTTTTATTGTTGTCAAAAATATCATTTTTCCAGGTCAACAGTGGTTTTGAAGAATGTATTTAGTGGAAAGAGTAAAGCACAAATACTTATGCTTTCATTTTTATTACTAATTTAACAAGACAACATATTTTTACTAAATATTCAGATGGTTCTTATAATTTCATAATGCAAGACAAACTTTGCCTTAGCAGTTTTTTGTTGTTTGAATAGATTTTAAAAATATTTATTCCCCATCTTGGTGATTTAGTATAAACTCTGGTATTTAGAGTATATCAGAATATACATACTGATTTGCACAACTTTCTGAGTTTTCAGTGTTTTTACCACAGAACTTTAAAATGAGTTATATTTTCTGAGTTTATGTAGCTGTGACCTAAAAGCACAACCATCCCTTAATAGCAGAAATAATTTTACTTAATGATTTTGAAGCATTTTATATTAAAGCTTTACATAATTTTAGTCTTCAGAGTATTTGGTATGGCTTTAGAATATCAAGAAAAATTGGCTGAATCCCAATTACAAAATGGCAAATAATTAATGTGCTTATGAATTTCTGAATATATCTATACATAAAACTTTTAAATACGTACTTTAGAATATTCAAATACAGAATTATTAGTGTCCTTAATCCTGATGTATACATCTAAAAGGATTTTTCTTTTATGTGAACGAACATTCATAGAAATAGATTGAAATAGATGGAATGCTTACTATGTTGACCACCTGCTTTCTACCTAATCAGAAAGAACAGGCTAAATTTGTTTTTATAATTCATAGGATGGAGTAGGTTTTGCTTAATGGGAATTCAGCAGGTAGAGTCAGAATTCTTCAGTGAGTCATACCATTGTTTTCAGCTGTACTTTCCTTTGTTACATTCAGGCCCCAGCAGGGAAAACTGCATCAATACACTTTATCTGCAGTGTCATGAATATATTTTTATACTTACTGTGTTTTCCTAGTGATGGGTTACAGAAACTTTTCTCAAGAGTTGGGAAGGTGCTGCTTTTGAGTGAGGTTGGACATTCAAAGAGGCTATAAAATACAAGAGAGAGAATCAATGATTCTCTCGAGATTTCCTTTAGAGTTTTTTTTTTTTTTCTGTTAATGACATTAGTAGATTGTTTGCACTTGATTTTTAAGGACTTATAGTCCATCAATTATTGGGCAAAAATATCAAGTTAAATACAATTTCAATATCTAACAAGGTGTTTATCTTCCTAACTTTTAATGTTTATTTTACTTGGTAGGATGCAATTTATGTTTGTAGTTATTGGCGTATTTTACTATACTAGTAATTCCAATGTAAAGACAAAAATTGGGCATGTTAGCAATAACTGGCAAACGTAATTTATTAAGAATAAATGGTGAACATCAAAAACTATTACCTTCATAAGGAAATTATATTCTTCACGTTGATCTCACCATCCTGGAAGAGACGACGCAATGTGATGGAGTATTGGAATTCTTTATTTATTCTAGCACTGTCATTTTGGGCAGTATATTTGTATTCCCTTGGATCCAGTTGCTTTGTTTTAGAGAGTATTAAACTATAATATTTAATGATTCTAAAGGCAAGTGAAGTGTGATTTTTTAATCTGCCTTTGGAAACTAATGAAAAGTTGAAAATGGTAGGAAGAGTGAAAGTAACAGGGCAAATTTGAGTTCTACATCTTGAACTCATTACAAAGAAGGGTGCCACATCTGCTGTCATCTGAGAGTGCAAGGTGGGCGATTATCAGTATGGTTGGACAGAAGGGACAAGCACAGAATACAGAATCAACACTGCTGCTGACTCTTTTGAAATAGTATTGGTGTTCTCATTGGTCTTTTACAAATTTTACTCCCTTAAGAGTCCTCTAATAAGTTAGGAACATACTTGAGGAGGAGTAATGCATAAAGTAACTATCTGTGCATATACATTTTAATGGTGACAAAACACATGGACACATAAACACATTTATTTTTGCATGTGAGTCAAGAGCATGAGATTCTTGAAATTCTCTTAAATTATCAAAAGTCACATCCTTGAACATATCACTTGATTTTTATTTATTGTTTTTTTTTTTTTTTGTAGAGATGTGTCTTGCTATGTTGTCCAGGCTGGTCTTGAACTCCAGGCCTCAAGTGATCCTCCCACCTTGGCCTCCAAAGTGCTGGGTTTACAGGCATGAACCATAGTGCTTGGCTGAGCCCAAACATATCACTTGAGATAAGATAATTCAAGTTTTTGAGGAGTTTCAACTAAATGTCGTATTTTGATTTTTGAGTTGTTTCATTACCTTAGTTAGTATTAAATTTGTAATTACATTATATAATTAGCTGTTCTAAATTGTTATCTCAGGGACTTATGTTTTATCAGCTTATAAAATTAATAGAATTCTATCGATTTTATTTTGCCTTTAATACTATGGTCTTTATATAATGAATTATATATGCATTTATTATAAATATATTTTATTTTTTAATAACTATAGGTTACATAAGAGAAGCTATGAAGAAGCTTAAGAAAATTATGGAAAAAAGACACATTATAGAATAGTCAATTAAGATAAAAATATAAGTTGAACTATTATATCTAATGTTAATTAATAAAAAGTTATGCCAATTTTTATGGGATTTGGCAATTTTAATATAAATGAGAGATAATTTTGGTGCTCAATTATCCCTCTGAAATGAGAGGTAATTACATTTATTATATATGAGGGTCTTTTCCTAGGATAAATTAATCACCTTGTGAGAAGGTAGAAGCAGCTCACCTGTGCAGTGATGGAAAAATGTAGAAAGTACAATTGAGGGGTAGAGAGGTATTTGGAAATGGAAGAACAGTAATAGAACAAATGACAGGTTCAGATTCATGCTGGAGTTCAAGACCAGTGGATAGGGAGGGCTGTTAGCAAGTATATAATCGCCTAATGATGAGATGCCATAAACTAAGCTTATAGGTAAGATTCAGAAACTGGAAAGACATTAAAAAATTTAGACCTAATCATCAGAAAGCTATATATATGTTCTCAAAAGGCTCACAATCTACCAGCTTTTTTTAGGTCATCCATAATTATTATATATATATATATATATATATATATATGCAGCATTTTAAGTGCAATTATACCTATCCAGTGCAACTGGAATTAACTAATTTTCTCTGAGATGCAAAAGCTAGAAAATTTATAGTTAGTAATTTAATACAAGTTTAGATAAATCTTTATTCTCAAATGATAACTCTTTCTGTAAAAATTTTCTAAGGGCAAGATCAATGTGGTTTCTTTAATGTACATTTAGTAGGTCAAAAGAAAAGTAAGAAAATTATGAGGAAAGTAGAAGCAACCCTGCAAATAACTTGTATAACCTGACCTAAATACATAAATTGGTAGTATATCTTAGAATAAGCATTTAAAACACAGCTGTATTCTCAAACACCTTTTAACACTGTCCTTATAAATCCTTTCATATATAGTAACATGCCTGGCAATGTTCCAAGTGCTTTGCCAACATTATCTCACTTAATTCCACATTGATCCTGAGCTTGCATCATTGTCTTTAGTTTGAAGATCAGGTTTTGGTGGCTTAAGAGGTTAAGTAACTTGTTGAAATTCACACACCCATGAATGGGAAGTCATTTAACAGATAACATGTGGACTTAGAACCAAACAATTTGTCTGGGTCATATGTCCTTTTGAAATTGCTGCTGCTTCCCAGCTACATGCCAGAATATCACAGCTTGTCTCTAACCTGGCAAGATTCACAGTCCTGCTTTTAATTAGCTAATTATAGACTTTCGTTATTTAAATTAGGTATTCTCCCTCCTTAGTGGAATAGGACCCAGAGACTTGTCTCTTGATAGTACACTGGTCTGTGCTGAAACCAACTGATACAAGACCTATGATGTCTAGTGCTTTTCCCTCAACCATGATTTCTTGATAATGAAGGTAAATTTAGTCAAGAACTAAATGAATGGATTAGTGGAGTTCAGTGTGTTGTTTTCCTCTATATAGCTTCATCTTCTGCAAAACCCTGGATTTCATATGATACCTAGTTATTTTATTTAATATATTATAATAAATTAATATCTAATCATTAGTGAGAAACAGTAGATTACATTTTTCAAAAGCACAGACTCTGGAGCTAGAATGCCTAAGTTTGTTTATTTTTACTTCTATGTGCATTTATGTATTTATTTTTATTATTCCAAAATATTATGGGATACAAATGTTTTTGGTTACATGTATCGATTTTGTTATGCTTGAGTCAGGGCTTTAAGTGTGCCCATCACCCAAATAGTGTTCGTTGTACCTGTTTTCACCCATTCTCTTTTCCCTTCTCCCCCCGCTTGATTTCCACTGAGTTTTACTTCCCTGTATGCGTATGTGTGTTCATTGGTAGTTCCAATTTAATTGCTAGTACATGTGGTGTTTGGTTTTCAATTCTTTAGATACTTCACTTAGGAGAATGGACTCCAGTTCCATCCAAATTGTTGCAGAAAAGCATTAATTCGTCATTTTACAGCTGAGTAGTATTCTACAGTATACATATACCACATGTTGTTAATCCACTCATGAAATGATGGGCACTTGAGTTGATTCCACAACTTTGTAATTGTGAATTGTGCTGCAATAAACATTCTAGTGCAGGTGTCTTTTTGATAAAATGACTTCTTTTCCTTTGGGTAAATACCCTGTAGTGGGATTGCTGGATCAAATCGTAGGCCTACTTTTAGTTGTTTGAGGAATCTCCATACTGTTTTCCATAGAAGTTGTACTAATTTGTAGTCCCAACAACAATGTATAAGCATGCCTTTCTCTCTGCATCCATGCCAGCATCTATTGTTTTTGGACTTTTTAATAAAGGCCATTCTAACTGGGTAAGGTGATATCTCATTGTGGTTTTAATCTGCATTTCCTTGTTGATTAGTGACATTGAACATTTTTTCATGTTCATTGGCCATTTGTCTGTCTTCTTTTGAAAAGCTTCTGTTCATGTGTTCTGCCCACTTTTTAATGGTTTCTTTTTCTTGCTTATTTGCTTGAGTTCTTTGTAAATTCTAGTCATTAGCCCTTTATCAAATATATAGCTTGCAAATATTTTCTCCCATTTTGTAAGTTGTCTATTTGCTCTCTTAATTATTTCCCAACCGTGCAAAAACTTTTGATTTTAATTAGTTACCATTTATTTATTTTTGTTGTTACTGTTATTGCCGTTGGGGTCTTTTTTATAAATTTTTTGCCTAGGCTGATATGTAGAAGAGTTTTTCCAACATTTTCTTCTAGCATTCTTATGGTTCCATTCTTATGGGTTAAGTCTTTTATGCAGCTTACGTTAATTTTTGTGAGTGGTGAGAGATACGGATCCTGTTTCATTCTTCTGCATGCGGCTATCAATTCTCCCAGCACCATTTATTGAATAGAACTTCTTTTGCCCAGTGTATATTTTTGTCTGCCTTGTTAAAAATCAGTTGGCTGTATGTGAATGGTTTTATGTCTGGGTTCCCTGTTCTGTTCCGTTGGTCTACATCTCTATTTTTGTGCCAATACCATGCTGTTTGGTTACTATGGACTTATAGTATAGTTTGAAGTCTGGTAATGTGATGTTTCCAGACTTTTTCTTTTTGATTAAGATTTTTTTTTTGGCTACTCAGGCTCTTTTCTGATTCCAAATGATGCACAGAATTATTTTTCTAGATCTGTGTAATATGATATTGGCATTTTGATGGGGGTTGCATTGAAACTGTAAATCACTTTGTTTAATATGGACATTTTAACAATGTTGATTCTATCTATCCATGAGCATAATATGTTTTTCCACTTGTTTATGTCATCAGCAATTTCTTTATTCCATGTTTATTAGTTCTCTTTGTGGAGATCCACCAAGAGACTCCTAGAATTGGTAAATCAAGTAAGCAAAGTCTCAGGTTACAACATCAATGTACACAAATCAGTAGCATTCCTATACATCAATAGCAGTGAAACTGAGAGTCAAATCATAGACTCAATGTCTGAGTTTAAATCTCAGTTTTGCTGGTGACTACCTGTGTAATCATAGACAAACTACTTAACTTTTATGCCTCATTTTCTTGATCTCTTAAATTGGGATAACAACAGTGCTCTCCTGATGTGATACCCTTCTTGGAGACTAAATTCTTAACACATGTAAAGTGCTTAGAACAGGGTGTAGCATATAGGAAACATTGTAAAAATGATTGTTCTGTTACTGCTATTTGAGTAGTGGGGGGTAGTAATAGTAGTAGTTTTATTGATGCTATTAGTAGAAACAATGCTTTCTGGAAACTACGGTTATACTTTGACCAAAACCCCTTGTTTCTCAAGAGTCAACTGTATTGGATAGCATATTTCACACATAACGATATGCTTTTATCTACACGTTTTTAAGGAAAGTTATAACAGACTTTCAAATTTTTTATTCTAGTATATTCTTTACAAATATGGGTAGGAGAAATGTTAATGAAAATGAGATAAACTTCCATTAGATAAAACCTATAATTATCTGGGACTCTCATTGACTTCATTTTCCTATTATGGGCAATTTGGTACATTTTCACATCTCAGTATAAATAGTTTTAGTAGTGTTACCACCTGCTTCCTTCATTAGATGATAAGATTACTTGCTATGTCTACATAAGTTACTTCTCTATTACCAATCCCCAAATCTCAATGGCTTAACCAAATGGAGATTTATTTGTTGCTCAAGCTAGGTTTTAAATGTGGGTTGAAAGAGGATTTTGTTTGTATTAGCCATTCAGGGATCCAGGCTACTGAGACTCTACCATTTGCTTCCACACTTCTACTGTTCTCCCTTAGAGAGAAGGGAGGTGGTGAAGCATGTGAATTTTCTAAAGCTACTGACAAGGAACTCACACCACTTTACCTATGTTTTTTTGGCCAAAGGAAATCACACAGTCACACCTCACTTCAAAGGAAGAAAGGAAGGGCAATTCTATCTGTGCCAGAAGAAGAGTTTTTGGCAAGCAGCCCTCATGACCTCACACTACAAATGAGCTTATCTTCTTTCTTGCAGGGCAATCTTAGCCATGTAACCACTGGTCTTTAACTGCAGCTTTCTAATCAAATTAACATATAACATGAACTAGTTAAAGTACAATAACTCCTGACTTGAATATAGAGTTTTTTAAATGTTTAGATTGCCTTACTAAGCATGCTTTAGTTTCAGTGACATGAGAATATGAATAAAAAATAGAAATTATCTAAAAGTCTTTGGTGCTGGCAAAGAGCCACTTAGCACTGTGAATGCATATGGGAAACCTTTCCCCCATCCCCACTGTGTACAATATGTGTATAATTGCAATGGATATTTTTGGATTATTTTTATTGAAATAGTTTAATCTCTTATAGACTTACAGCTATTATAAAGAAGAAAATGAACTAATTATTCCCAATGAGTTAAAGTGAGGATAAATTGCATCAAATTTAGGTGATGATCTACCTTTCATCCTTGTAAAATGAAGAATCATAAGCTACGAACCTTTTAACTGAATCTCTTCATGGAAAATGAATAGGGCATGGCAGAGTCAATCTGTTAATTTCAGCTGTATTAACCAGCCATGAGAATTCCTGCACAGTCTCTCAGAGCCAGTATAAATCAGGATGATGACCTTAATGAACAGATTGTCCACCGGTTAGTGGGATTCACTGAAGTGTAAAGGCAAAGATTGCATTTTGTGTGTTTTGAAAGTAATTATTTTTCCAATTTATTCTGTTATCCCATTTGATAATGTATTTAAAGGTATATTCCTAATCTTCATAGCAAATCTATTGTAAGTTATCTTAGAGAAGAGATTACAACGACAGACCAAGAACTGTGAGCTAATGGTGAGCAAATCGAAAGTACAAAAACAAGCAAGGGATGACAACTTAAATACTAAGCAAACTTTTTTTTTAGTCTTTAGTATTACAAAATAATTAGTAAGAGGAAGTAAATAAAAGTAAGAATATTTTTATTATGATAATGAGTATATATTTGAGAATCTTTTCAGTGACCTTTTCATCTAATTAAATTTTTAAGGGCATGCCGCAAATAATATGTGTGAATGATAAAAACATTGCGTTAAAAGAAATTAACCTCAGACTATCATTTCTATTTCAAGAAAAGTGTAAGGGCCCACTTCTAACTCCATGATCTAAAAATTAAATTGTCATCATTTCTATCTTGGAGTATTGCCCTAGCTTAGCAACTGGTCTCTTTATTTCTACCCTTGGCTCCCTTTAATTAATGTTCAACACTGTAGCCAGGGTGTTTCTCATTGTATATAAGTCAAACCATGCCTTCCGTGGCTCAAGTTCTCCAATGGTTCCCATTTCAATAAAAGAAAACCAAAGTCCTTCCAATTGTCCTCAAGGCTATACACAATCTGACTCTGACATCATCTCCAGTTACAACCGTATGAGCTTTCACTGCTCAAGTCACACCCACCTCTTTGCTGTGCCAGGAACACAGCTCAGGCATCTCTCCCTTACACACTTCATGCTTGCTGTTTATTCCTTTGATATTTCGTTTGTTTTTGTTTTTCTATTTCACCAAAAATGTTTCAGGCCCTTATTCAAAAGTACAGACTCTGTTATCTCTTTCCATAACACTCTTCTTACCCATTTCAACACTATCTATCCCTCTTACTAGCTTTTAATAAAAGTTATCACCAGCTAAATATACAAACACACTTACACACATTTGTACATAATCTCACTTTTCTAAAATATAAGCTTCCTAACAAGATTTGTTGATCTGCTGTGTTCAGTGCTATATCTCCAATGCATGGATATGACTGGCAAATATTAATATTCATTCTAAAGTATTTTTTATGACTGGCAAATATTAATATTCATTCTAAAGTATTTTTTTTTTGCTTGAGAATCAAGTAGTTAGAGATATTTTCTTCATTTGGTTCAAGAATTTATATTTTAAGTGATTTGAAAGATCCATTTTAGACATAATAATTACTGCTAAACATTATAGTATAGATAAAATAAACATAGAACTATTAAAAGACATAAAGTTGTGGAATCATGAATGGTGAAAAAGTCTTTTAATAACTCATAACAGAATGTATCAATGCAATGTATATGCAATCTGGCGTGTACAAGATGATGTGCCAAATGTATGCCAAGCCTTAGGATATACCTAACACATCTTTCCAATTTGGTTTAACCTATATATCTAGGATCTCACTTAAAATGGGCCACCGGGAAGCAATTTCTAATTCTTCCTGAGTATTTACTCTTCTATGTTAAAGAGAAAATTTTGCAGAAAGATTTGAGAGGAATTGCCTAACACATTGTATGTTTTTAGAGGTTTAATTCAATTCATATCAGTGAATGCTTATTTGATACTTCCTATAGGCAAGAAAATCACTACTAAAATTACCATATTTCTTTTATAATTTGCTCCATTTAATAATGGAATTTTTATTAATAAAATGTGTTGGTTGGATTTTTATAAAGCTCTTAAGACAGTGACATGCACAAACTAAGAAATATATGTCTAATCCATTCATCCATCCAATCTGTCTGTCTATTCCTATCAGTTTTCCTACATTTCAAATAAAGAAGAATTTTTCCCCTCAGTATTTTCTGTCATCATTTGAAAAACCATAAGCTAGGTGAGAAAATCAAAGAAAAGTCAAAAACCATAATTATTTTATATTAGTGGGGACTATCCTCCTTTTGCTTAATAAGTTGAAGAATCATCCTCTGTCATGCACAATAATGTTAGTCAAGTACAAATAATGAAATTATGTGATCTATATTGATTTGTGGATAATTAATTCCATTTATAGTAATTAAAATCTTTTACTTATATGTATATACAGTTAAAAAACAGGATGTTTCACAGTATGTGGGCTTTTGGATAAATTTAGTTTACATGGAACAATGTGTTCCCATTGTCTCCCTAATATGCTGAGTGCCTGATGTCAACATGGCAATGGTAGAATATAGACTCAAAGATTCTATTGTTCCAAGGAGATCATCTGGGCAAATATTCAACCAACAGAAGTTTTTTCAGTTTGGCATAAAAGATTAAGTATAGACCATAAAGACAAATTCTCTGAATTTGAATTCCAGCTTTGTTACTCAGTACATGTATGACCTTAAGCAAAGTTTTTAAACACTTTGTGCCTTAGTTTTCTCATCTGATAAATGAGATTAATGTTCATGCCTTTTGGGACTGCTGCAAGTTAATATCTGTAAACATTTAGAACAGTGTCTAGCATATACTATATCTAAACTTAGCACCAATGGATTCTTATCTTTTAATAACACCTAAAGAACCAAATAAGATTCTTCTTGGCCTTTTGTAATATTAATTGTAATCGTATTATAGTATCTCTATGCTTTGTGTTAGGGTGTAAATTAACACATTTTTGTGGTTACTCTTCTTAATGACTGTCTCATTAAAGCATCATTATTCCTTTTTCGATTTTTAATGGGGTCTTTGTTTTATGCAGTGGCAAACGAAAGCAGGTAGAATCTATAAACCCAATCAAATTATTCTTTAATGAATATTTTAAACCTATTAACTTTATTTTGGCTTTATTCCTACAGCATGATACTTTGATAATTAAATTTTAAAAGTTATTTTAAGAATAATGTTAAATATTCTTCATGAAAGTAATCATTGATTTATAGGTATAGTAATTATCATGTTGTCACATGCATGATTGTATTTGAGATTTTATTTACTTTCAAGTAAAATAAAGCCCAGACATAAATTAAGTTTCTAAATATCATTTCTGTATCATGGTTATATAGATAGCCTGTGTAGGATGTTCTTTTTTCTTTTTCTTTTTTTTTTTTTTTTGAGACAGAGTTTCACTCTGTTGCCCAGGCTAGGGTGCCGTGGTGTCAGCCTAGCTCACAGCAACCTCAAACTCTGTGCTCAGACGATCCTCCTGCCTCAGCCTCCCGAGTAGCTGGGACTACAGGCATACGCCACCATGCCCGGCTAATTTTTTCTATATATTTTTAGTTGGCCAATTAATTTCTTTCTATTTATAGTAGAGACAGGTTCTCAATCTTGTTCAGGCTGGTTTCGAAATCCTGACCTTGAGTGATCCGCCCGCCTTGGCCTCCCAAAGTGCTAAGATTACAGGCATGAGCCACCATGCCCGGCCTAGGATTTTCTATCTTAGAGAAATATGCAATATATTTAAGTGGCTGTAAGGCATTATTTCATCAAGAATGAAGAATGATTATATCATGTGGCACCTCAGAATTTACATGCACAAGGGTTTGAGTTCTAAGTTGTTATTTCTTCTATGTCACCTTGAAAGCACAGAACACATAGTGACATTGGAAAGGAAGGGATTGGGCTTGAATAAGATAGTTGAGGAAAAAATCATAAGAACTAGATGAAATGCTACATAAGTAAAGAGTAATAGAGGCCAGTCTCACTGGGGTTAGGTGGTATCTCATTGTGGTTTTGATTTGCATTTCTCTAATGATTAGAGATGATGAACATTTTTTTATATGTTTTTTGGACTACTTTGACAGAGTAGGTTTTTGAATGTAACAAGATAAGTCAAGTTGAGTAGTAATATATTTTGGGAAATCAGCTCACTACAAATTGTGACTGTAAACATTGTACAGTAAATGTTTTGTGGTTTTCCCCCAATAAAATTTAAAAAAAAAGTAAGGAGTAATAAATTTCACTGGAGGGTAACCAGATTGTTTAGGCAATGATAAACATACCCAGGTTTTGAAGGAATAAAATGAGGCATTTTTATGAGAGAGCTCTACAGTTGTATCTTGGGAGTTTAAACTCTTCTTTTAACCAAATAATATGTGTGAATATTCTTGGTAAACTGTAGAGTGCTAAGCATTATTGGTATTAGCATAATAATTTACTACTACTAAATTGATCTTTAATATTATTTATTTATGTCAGTTTTCTTTCCTTTGTGCTGACAATTCTCTTAATCATGCAATATTTATTTATTTTATCAGTATGTACTATTTTACGTATTTACGGGGTCCATGTGATATTATATTGCATGCAAAGAATGTATATTGATCAGACTGTATGGGGTATCCGTCACCTTGAGTTTATCATTTTTATGAGTTAGGAATACTTACGTTCTCTCGTTTAGCTACTTCAAAATATACAATACATTATTGCTAACTATAGTCACCTTATTGTGCTTTCAAACATTAGAACTTATACCTCCTATCTGACTGTATTTTTGCACTTATTGACTGAACTCTCTTTATTCCCCCCTCCCACCCACACACCTTTCCCAGGTTCTGATATCTACCATTCTACTCTCTACCTCTATGAGATCCACTTTGTTGGCTGCCACATATATGTGAGAAAATATGATTTTTGTCTTTCTGTACCTGGCTTATTTCACTTAAAATAATGACCTCCATTTCTATCCATGTTGTTTCAAATAACAAGATTTCACTGTGTATATGGTTATATAATCGTGTGTATGTGTACACACCATATTTTATTTATCCATTCATTTGTTGATGGACACTTAAGTTGATTCCATATTTATACTATTGTGAATAATTCTGCAATAAACATGGGACTGCAGATACTGCTTTAATATACTGATTTCCTTTCTTTTGGATATATACCCAGCAGTGGGATTGTTTGGATCATATAGTAGTTCTATTTTTAGTTTTTTGAGGAGCCTCCATGTTGTTTTCCGTAATGGCTGTATTACTTTACATTCCCACCAACCATGTATGAGCATTACCCTTTCTCCACATCCTCTCCATCATTTATTTTTGTGTTTTTGATAATAGCCATTCTAACTGGAATGAGATGACATATCATGGTTTTAATGTACATTTCCCTGATGAGCATTTTTTTTGGTCTACTTGGCCATTTGTATGTCTTCTTTTAAGAAATGTCTATTCAGATCTTCTGCCAATTCTCTAATTGGATTATTTATTTACTTGCCTCTGAGTTGTTCTAATTCCTTATATATCCTGGTTATTGAACCCATGTCAGATGGATAGGTGGCAAATATTTTCTCCCATTCTGTAGGTTGTTTCTTCGCTCTGATTGTTTGTATTGCTATGTGAAAGCTTTTTAGCTTAATATAATCCTATTTTTCTATTTTTGCTTTCGTTGCTTATGCTTTTGAGGTCTTACCCAAAAAATCTTTGCCCAGACCAACATCCTGTAGCATTTCTCCAATATTGTCTTCTAGTAGTTTTGTAGTTTCAGGTCTTACATTTAAGTATTTAATCCATTTTGAGTTGAGTTGATTTTGTATCCAGTGAAAGATGGGGATGTACTTGCATATGGATATCCAGTTTTCCCAGCACCATTTATTGAAGATACTGTCATTTCCCCAGTGTATGTTGTTGGCGCCCTTGTCAAAAATGAGTTGGCTGTTAGTGCATGGATTTAGTTTTGGGTTTTCTATTCTGTTCCATGGGTCTATGTATCTGTCTAAACAATGTATTTTAATTTTACTCTTCTTTGAGCTTTATATTAATGGTAACATAAACTGTCCTGTCATGTCTGATTTTTTCTATGTAGCATTATATTTTTAAGATTAATTAATATTGTATGTGTTTGCAGTCCATTTTCATTATCTTATATTCCATCATATTCATATAGGATTTTTTTGTTTATTATGCTGTTAAGTAGACATTTGGCTTTGTTCCAATTTTGGCTATCATAAACAACTCATTAAATGTAGGATATTAGCTGTATAGCTGTTGTATGCCTCTATACACTAAAAGACTATGTATATATAAATAAATAAACTGTGTCTAAGTAAATGTTCCTAAAGACGTATCTGACTATACAGAGATGTTTCTGAACCTCGTGCTCTGTTCAACTAGATTTTTGTTTATCTTTGTACAAATGTTACATTGTTTTCATTACTATAGCTTTGTAACAAGTAGTTATAACTGATAGAACAATTCTTTCCACTTTTTTTTTAAAAAAAAAAAACTTTGTTACTTTTAGTCGTTTTATTTTCATGTAAATTTTAAAATCAGCTTTTCACATGAACCAACATACTGGGATTTTAATTATTATCATTTTGAGTCTGTACAGCAATATTGGGTAAATTGACATCTTTATAATAGTTTATTTTCCAATCTGTAAACATAGTATATATCTCCATTTAACTAGATGTTCTTTAAGTACTCTCATTAAAATTTTATGATTTTCTGTATACAGGTCTCATACATCTTGATTTAATTCTTGTAGCTTGATAATACATTCCCCAGTGTGTGGTAATATCAGTGAGTGATTCAGAGCATGGGCCCTGGTGGATCACATTGTAAGATCCTTAACCTCTCTGTTCCTTTATTACTTTATAAGTGAAATGGAGACAATAACGGTACCTTCCCCTCAAAGTTAATGTGAGAATAAATATTATACTTCTCCCACATTTAGAATAGGTAAGCACCTGATAAAGATAAATGTCTATCTATAACATTTTATAGATGTAAATTATTATTTTAAAACCTTTTAGGTTATTAGTGGAGGTATTTTAAGTTCTATACAAATCTTAGTCTTGATTAAATTATTGCATAATGTATATTTAAATCAAATTCATAAACAAATTGGACGACAGTGCACATCTTTAGAATATTTAACATTCTCATCCAGGTAGGTGCTATGTCTGTTTATTGAAATGTTTACATTCTTCAGTAGTCTGTTGTAGCTTTCTTCATATAGAACCTATCCTTTTCATATAAAGTTTATTATCATTATTTGTATTTTCTACAGTTAATTTTGACATGACAGTGTTTTAATTGGTTGTTGCTTGTGTAAAATTTATTAGAGGTCTTTTTGATTATTTTTTTACAGGCTACCTACATAATTTATATATATGTGTGGGTGTGTGTATAATATATATCCTTCTCCCCGCTGCCTCCCCAGTTTCTAGTTGTGTTCTCCTTCTTAACCAAATGGCAGCATCATATTTTTAGTTGCTTAGGTATTAACATTAGAGTTTATATTAGTTTTCTATTGCTGTTTTAAAAAATTACTATAAACTTTGTGACTTAAAGCAACCAACATTTACTCTCTTAGTTTCTATCTAGGCACACCTTAGCTGAGTCCTTTGTTCATAGTCTCACAGTGCTGCAATCAAGGTGTTGGCTGTACCTGTGGTCTCATTTGAAACTTGACTAGCAAGAATCTGCTTCCTAATTCACACAAATTGTTGGCAGAGTTTAGTTCTTCATGGATTTAGGACTGCTAACTAGAGGCTGGAGGTCCTTACAGGTGATCTATTGAATGCTGCTCTCCTAGAAGCTCATGCATTGTTCCTTACCATGTAGTTTTCCCCAACATGGCTGATTGCTTCTTTAAAGCCAGTATAGGAGACACTCCAGCAAGAAAAGCACTACAGTCTTATGTGATATAATCTCATAATTATATACTTGTAATCATATTAATTTCATCACCTTTATCATGCTCCATTGGTTAAATGCAAATTATGGGTGCTACCTACATTTAAAAGAAGGGGATCACATAAGGGCATGAGCATCAGTAGGTGCAGATCATGCAGCCACCCTAAGAATTAGCCTACCACAGAGCCATTCTTTCAACAAACATATTCTGTAAATATACTATTAATATTTTAAGCCACTATCTAATCTAAATTATTGCTATGGATTTTTAACTGGATTTTTCTCTGTCTGCCTCTACCTAATTTCAGCCTATTCTCTACATAGCAGCCAGAGTGATCACAGTGAAACACAAATCATCTCAATTCTATACTCAAGTTTCTCATATTATCAAAATGAAACCATACTCCAATGGTTTCTTATATCACCACAGAAAATTCCAGAGTCATCACAATGGCCTACAGAGGCCTATGTGATCTGGACCCATAATGTTGCTTTGACCTGATCTCCTAATACAGATTGAGTATTCCATATACTTGGGACCAAGTATTTCAGATTTGGGATTTTTTCAGATTTTGAAATATTACATATATATCATGAAATATCTTGGGACTGGGATCTAAGTCTAAACACAAAATCCATTTATGTTTCATATATACCTTATACAAATAGCCAGAAGATAATTTTATATAATATTTTTAATAATTCTGTGCATGAAAGAAAGTTAGTGTACATTGAACCATCAGAAAGCAAAGGGGTAACTATCTCAGCCACCATATGGACAATTTGTGGTTATTTGGCATCACCCTCACTCCTGACTCTGAATTTATGTGCTACGCACAAAAAGCAATCCTTTTTTCTTAACACAATACTTAACAGTAAAAAATACGACATACCATTATTAATACAGTTAAAAAATGATGTATTCAGGTTAACTAAGCAGCACAGTAGCATCCCCATAATACAACAGCAACAACAAACAATGGCAGACTTTCAGTGTCCACCTGTGATGCTGTATTTTGGTTAATAGGTTACCATATGCTGTACAGTAATGCTTTCGGGGGTGCTGAATAAACTGTTGTGCATTTTGAGTATATTTTGACTTTTCATCATGTGAGGTCAGGTATGGAATTTTCCACTTAGGATCATATTGGCACTCAAAAAAGTTTCAGATTTTGGAGCTTTTGGATTTGGGGATGGTCAACCTGTACTTCTCCCTTTCTTATTCCACTTCAGCTATGTTGACCCCTTTACTGTTCTTCAAACATGCTAGGAACCTTAGGTTTTTTTCTCAAGCTGTTTGCCAGGAATACTTTTCCCCCAGAAGCTCTATGGCTTGCTCCCTCATTTCTTTAAGTCTTTACAGAGGTGTCACCTTCTTAGTGAGTTCTTTCCTGATCACGTTACAGTAACCCATTTTTACCACTCCCTTTTTGGAACTCCTTTTTCACTTCCGTGTTTTAGTTGTATCCATTACTATGTTTTTTTAATTTTTAATTTTGTTCATTGTCTATTCTCCTCTAGTATTTTGAGTTCCATAGGACTGGGATTTTGTGCATGTATGTTTAATGGCATGTCCTCAGCACTCAAAACAATTGTAGGCACTTAGTAGGTGTTTAACCAATATATTTTAAGTAAAGTGAATTTTATGTCATCAGTGAGATGGGTTCACAAATAAATGATTTTATCATCTTCTAATGAACATTATATCTCCTTTCAGATAGAATGCCTCTTTATTCTTGTTTCTTTGCATTAGCTTGAATTTCCAGAATGATGTTAAAAAATAATGGGCAGTTTTACCTCCCTCATGACCTTAATAGGAATGCTTTTCCTGTTTATGCTTTTAGCTCTTGTATTGAGATAGGTCTGTTTTAAATCAAATTAAAGACGTAAATTTCCTTTAATTTACTCAGATTTTTTTTTGAAGGACAGAATAGAGAGTGGATGTTGAATCTTAAATAGCTTTTAAGCATTTGGTTAGATGATTACGTGGTTGTCTTCTGTCATATATTGATGTCATAAATTGCATTGGGAGATACTTTAATATCAAACTCTCCTTTTCTCCCTGGAATGAATTGTATTTGGTCACAGTATGCTATTCCTTTAATTTATTGCTGAATCAAATTTGCTGAGCTTTACATTATTCCTAGTACTTATAAGATCGTATGTCATTTGTTAGTTTCAATTTGTTCATTCCTTAATAAGGAGAATTTGATCCAGACATGTATTTGCTCACAAAGAATTGCTCTGATTCACCTTGGATCACTTCATTGTCCATCTAGACCCCTGTTTTCAAATCTTAACCTCGAGTTGACAAGTCATTTTCATTATCTTTTTAGTGATTTAGCAGCGTAAAGAAAGTAGAAAATTTACTAGGCTCTCCCTAAACCTTTTTAACTTACAGCACTTACAGCCTGTTATAGTCCCAAATGCAAGAAAAGACCACCTCAATCCAATTGAATCGAATTCAGGAGCTTTTATTAGCTGGCCAGGATAGTTCCTGCTCTGCAAGATGCAGGCACAGGGAACAGTTCCGAGCCATGATGGCAGAAAGCTTTTATACTATTTTGGATTGGGGGCTACATGACTAGAGGCACATAAGTGAGTTGGGGGCTTATGTGTCTAGAGGCACGTAAGTGTGGGTATTGTTTTCTACATTTTATCTTGTTCTTTCCAGATGGTAGGAGCCCCTGTCTGGACTTGAGCTCCTGCACCGAGAAGTATCTAAAAGCAAGCTATTTACAGAAGCAGATAGTGTCAGTTAGCCTGGAGTACAGTGAAATTTTATGACATGCAGCTGGCAGGATATGCATTCAGTTACAAGTTTATCGCTTTGCTTTTTTTCTTACAACAATTTAAGTTTCCCACCACTGGGAAAGGGCACAAGTAACCAGACCCTTTGGCCTCAACA
Organism: Lepilemur ruficaudatus; assembly: GCA_963574885.1. Lineage (NCBI taxonomy): Eukaryota > Metazoa > Chordata > Mammalia > Primates > Lepilemuridae > Lepilemur > Lepilemur ruficaudatus. Next base: position 24,001 of record CAUYRT010097386.1, read on the forward strand.
CAGCCTTTTATGTCTTGGTTGATTGCAACTTGACCCTTCCCGTCATTCAAACTAAACAACTAGAATCATCCTTGACTTCATTCTTCCTTTCACTCCACATACTCAGTCCATCAGGAAATCCTGTCGACTTTTAACATAATTTTAAATGTTCTGTGTGTCCAAATCTGTGTCTTGACTTTATGTGTGTGTCATCACTTCACTGTTTAAATTATCACAGCTTTGTGACATGTTTTAATATCTGATGGTGTTACACATCCTCCCAGAGCAGTATTGTTCGCTGATTGTTTTTGTTTGTTTGGTCTTGTTTTATTTTATTTTGTTCCCCCCTCCTACTCTTTTAGTGACTTGATTTTTTTTTCCTGGATAACCCAGTGGTTCTTTCTTGCTCTTTAAGTCCACTAACTTTACTAGGCTCTCTGTCTCAGTGTTGATTCTTTTGGTTCAGTTTACCCTGGGACATATTGTATACTTTATATGCTTAATGCATGGCTTCTTTTTTCCTCAGGAAGAATTTTTTGACTGTTATCATTAAGAGTGTATCCCATTGGATTATTTTAGTTTTTTCTTCAAGAAATCAATTTAAAACCTTATTTCCATTATATTTTCCACACTTTTGTCATTCTGTCCCCTATATTCCTTATTGTGTTCTTAACAGCATCTGTTCTGTTTCCGGTTGTACTTTCATTTCTGTGACGGTTTTATTCCTCTGCGTCTTTCTGTAGCTCTGCCAGTTCATGTTTTATCTTTTCTGATTTTTTAGCGTTTTTCCCTGTAGAGCTCCATTTTGTTCAAAGAGCTTAATGGAATATATTAATTTATTAAAATTTTTGTTTAATTCATGGAAAGTTATTTGGTCACAGTTTTCAAGTGTTTTTTTTGTTTGTTTTTTGTTTTTTTTTAATGTATATCTTCCATCCATTCTATTTTTTTTTAATCCTTTTTTCTTATAGGACTTTTCTATTGCACTTCTTTTTGGAGGGATGTGAGTTTTTCATCATCAGCTATTTGTAGGAGGTTTATGTTTAAAAGGAGCTAGGATCATGTTCCTGGTTAGATGGAATTTTTCTGCAGGCCCAATTTTTGTATATATGTGTTTGTCACCTTTTCAGGCTGTTTTCTTTTCCCCACTCCCTACTTACCTTGATATGCAGGTAGTCAGTTTTTTTTTTAATAATTGTCTTTATAATCTAACCAGAAATTAATAATTGATTTTTCTGTGACTTCTTGTTCCACCTTGCTCCTTCTACTACTTGGAACCATACCAGGCCAAGGATCCTCCTGCTGCTGTCTTGTGTATTCCATTTCCACGATTGAGAATAGAGGATTCAATTTTGCGTACTAGGTTGTGCTGCTCATTATAGAGAAATTTGGTTTTCTTCTTAGAAATTTATTTTGCTTTTTTCCTGAGAAATTTGCTGTTTTTTCAACATCACGGATAGCCATGACATCCTTTTTCGTAATCCCTTCCCTAGCCTTATTTTTATTTTTACTACCATTGGCTTCTCTTCAACCCATTTTGTGATTAAAAATTTCTATGATATGCTATTTTCCTCCCTCTTCACTGCTGTGAATTATTTCTGAGAAAGGAAAATGCCAACTTACACCATCATCTTCAAACTAGAAGTCTAAGTATTCTTTATTTTTCATTCCATCTGTATTTTTACTAACAAAAATGTTTTTACTTTTGTAAACTGAGTATGGAATAGTTCTCCAAATGGATGAGTGTGGATTTTCCTTTAGTTTTTATATGCATTTGAATATTTTAGCCAGGTTTTAGATAGTAACATTGATTTGCTATTTTTGATTCTTAAATTCATTCACCAAACATTTTTTTCTATTTTTTAGTATGCTTTTGAATAAGTAAAATATACAATTATACCAAAATTCAAAAATTAAAAAAAAAAATACAGTGAGAATTAAGTTTCCTGATAGTCTCTCACATCCCCCATGCAGAGCTAACAATTCTTGTGTTTCTTTTTTGACCTTTGAGAGATATTCCATATAGAAACAAATATGTATTTATATATATTCATGTTTTTCTATTTTCATTCAAATACTAGTACTATACATAATATTTTGCACATCTCCTTTTTAATTAATGTACCTTGGAGCTAGTTCTTTATGAACTTAGAATAGAGCATAAACTGCTCTATTCTAAGATTTGCATAGTATATCACTTTAAAACAAAAATACCCCAAACATTTAAACTTTTTACTATGGATGGATATTGATTGATTGCTATATGGCCACTTTGCAGTGAGTAACCTTCTATGTAAGCCGTTATGCTCGTGTTTGACTATATCACTAAGATAAATCAGTGAATGTTTAATTGGAAGTTTGATTTCTTCTTGGCTCTCCTGTTGCCTCAAATGCCAGCTTTCAGAGAGAACTACCAAACCACTGGTCTACCATAGTCAACTAGCATCTCCCAGCACAATATCTTTTCTAAAGACCTTTTTATCATAGAATTTTTAAGAAAATACTGAGTTTTATAATCTTCCATGTACCCATCATTCATCATTATCAGTATTTTGCCAGTCTTGTTTTATTTCTCTTCCTCCACACACATTTTTTTCCTTAAGTGCTTTAAGGAAGATTTCAGATATGCCATTTTACTTATACACAATTCAGTATGTATCTCTAACAGATAAGGACACATTAAAAAAAAAAAAAACTCAAATACTACCTTGCCATTATTACATCTAACAAAATTAACAATATTTTTCTGATTTCATCTAGTACCTATCTTATATTTTCCTGTGTGACTCAAAATACACTTTTTCAGTTTGAATAAATATCAAAATCTTCACATTTGCTAAAATTTTTAAACTTATAACAGTGTTCCTTTCCTGTCTGTTTTTCATGCTATTTTTTTTTTCCGGAAAAAATAATATACATATAAAACAATGTGTAGGATTCTCTCAACTCTGGATTTGGTTGAGTGTTTGTTTTTTGTGTTTTTTAATTTATTTCTCTAACACCTGTGTTTCCTATAAACTGATAATGAGATTTCTAGGATTGATTAGATTCAGGTTCAATTTCTTTGGCAAGAATACTTCATAGATGGGATGGTGTGTATCCTCTTGCATCACAATAGGAGATGGTATGATTTCTACTCATCTCTTTTAAATAATAATATAGAACAGTATGGTTAGGTGTTCTCAGCTTGATCTACAATTATAAAGTTAGCCATTGATGTTTTATCTAGTGAACATTTTCTACATTAATAGCAAAATGATGATTTGATCATTCCTTCTGTAATTGCTGAATGAACAGTTATGGCAACTTGCAGTTTTTATGGATTTGCTAATGTTGTGTGAATTTCTAAATTAAATAGCAGTTGAGAAGAAAATTTACTATTTATATAGATAATTTTTTTAAAATCTAGATTAGAAATTACCCATAGTCTTTAAAAACATTTAGTAACAACAACTTTTGAAGAGGAGATTACTATTCAAAATGATTAAAAATATGTCTGAAATGACTACATGACCTTTCCTATAAGATTTGTATTTCCATATATAGGTATTACTTTGTGATGTCAAGGATGTATCTATGCTATTAGGACATACTTTACAAAATACACTTTTACTTTTCCTTTTTGTATAGGTTATTAAATGTGGTATGCTGTGATCTGAACACTCTTCTTCTATTAGAGGCTCAGTATCAAGTATCTGAAATGCTGCTAAATGCTCAGAAAGAAAATATCTTAGAGACTTCTGAGAACCACAGGTAAAAAAAAATGGTTATTAAAACATAGTAATAAGTTTTCTTTACAGATGCTTTAAGACACTAATTTTCTATATGGTATAATGTTTTTCTACTCTCTGAATTCAAAGATATAAATAACAATAAAGTAAAAAGCAATTAAAGCATAAATGTCACAGAACGATTATGATAGATGTTTTTGGAGAGGGCTTGTGGAGTATACTTTCAAAGTTTGTGGTTTTTTTTTTTTCCTTTTGGTGGCCCACTAATAATGGCCCTACCATTATTAGTGGTTGCATGAAATTGTATCACCTTTAAATTCAGACTACTTGTGTAAGATGACCCATTAAACAAAATGCTTGATTTTGTGTGGCTTGTGGATGTATTCTTTATTCTTTTAATTATGTTAGTTCATAGTTATAAATTTTGATTATTTACAAAATTGGGCTATGATAATGTCTTGATAATTTTTATTACTAAATTATACTCACTATTACCTCACTTTGGCTGACAGTTATCAAATATATGTTCAATAGCGTTGCATTGCTTTTATTTCTGTAATCAAAAAGAAAAAAATGTCTCCATCCTACCCAGGTCTTGGAAAATTATAGAGTATATTACTTAATACTCTAGGTTAGATGTAGAAGGAAAGGATTAACAACAGCTACGGAAAGTGTGGAGGCTGCTTATAAGCAGCACTTAGATTTTGAATTTAATGCACTGGGTCTAGAACATAAGAAACCTTGACTGAAAAGGTGATTGTTAAAATCATTCTAGAAATAATGCTTGTCCTAATCTCATTTCCTTAAATGCCAGTAACATTTATCAAGGATGTATTCTTTTATTAATTTCGTTATATCTTCCATCAGTTGTTTGCTCTCTAGCAAAGAGAGTTATTTATAAGATAAATGTGAACTTAGCTCTTGTATTTTAGGAGATGTACTGATAAATAATGTTTTCTAGACTTTTCTGACTTTTTTTCTTTACAACCTAATTACTTGATTAAAAAATTAAATCATATTCAATTAAAGAGATATCAAAGTTGACAATGTTTTTGTTTTTTGTTTTTTTTTTTTTTTTTGCAGGGGCTTTATAATTGATGGCTTATCTGTAGAGAGAAATCATGTTCTTGTTAGAATGAATATTATTGGTGGGCCATTGGAACGGATTTTGCCTCCAAGGATACTAGAGAAGGTGAGTGGGGGTAAAGAGTAGGGGAGAATGTTTTCCTGACATATTTTGAAGGAAAGTAGCTAACTAAAGTGACACTAAACAATATCATCTCTCAAATGTCTACATCACAGAGTTGAACTTTCGTTACTTAGGAAAATCTAGGATGCAAATAAATGCTTTCAAACTAAAATAGTATTCTTGATGGCAAGGGGTCATGAGAGCCTGTTTGTGTAGTGGAGTGGGCTATTGTTTATTAAAAAGTTGTCATTCTCCCTGTGTGTCTTTGAATATTTTACTTTCGATGTCTTTCTCTTTCATGATACCTACCTTTTATTATTAGATGACTATGTTATTTTTGCATTTCATTGGCAATATTGATTACCTCTCCTTCCATCAATATATATAATATGGGTTTCTCATGGAAGTTTTCTTTGGTTGTTATTAAGAACATTCTTGCTTTGACTGTCACTCTGAGAAAAATGAGATAAAAATGATTGACAGCACAAGAAAAAGTTTACGGGAAAAAATACAGATTTCTTTTGATGATTACAATTTTCCTTTCATGAAAAAAGGTAGTAAAGCCATTATCATCAGTTCTAGTCACTAGGACAAGTTACCATATGTCTGTCTTCAGTGCTTATTTAATGTTGTTTGTGTTATACTTTGTTTTTATTATTATGTGTTGGAATATTAAAGTGTAGTATCAAAGAGCTTTCGGTTAGTTGGGCAACAACTCTAGAATTTATGAGCAAAAAAACAAATTTCAATTAATTATATTTCAGATAGCTTTAAAATTTAATATTATTTTAAACTACTTCCTAAAGTCACCTGTCTTGCTTCATTTTTAGGGTGAGGATCCATATCCTTGGCCAATGTTTTCATCATTTCCCTTGCCAAACTGCTATCTTTCAGAAGTTACAAGAAATGATGGTACAAAACAAGGTAAAATGTTTACCATCAAATGCCATGTTATTTTTAATGCTTTTGTTACCTTTGAAAAAAAATAAGGGTGATGAATATTGAGTTTTGTTCACCTTGTATACATCGGTGCATTTATGCCTATTTGTAATTTTTTGTTTTTCTCAGGTTTCTTGCTAAATCTGTATGGTCATGTGCCACATAATGATATTTGGTTAACAGTGGACCACATATACAATGGTGGTCCTTTAAGATTATAATACCATCTTTTTATTATGCATGTTCTGTGTTTAGATATGTTTAAATACACAAATATTTTCCATTGGGCTAAAATTGTGTACAATAGTCAGTATAGTAACATGCTATACAGGTTTGTAGTCTAGGAGCAGTAGGGTAGGTGTGTAATAGCCTATACCATCTAGGTTTGTGTAAGTACACTCCGATGTTAACATAAGGACAAAATCTTCTAATGATACACTTCTCAGGATGTATCCCCATCATTAAATGATGCATGGCTATATTTGTATGAGGCCAAATAATTTTTCTTGTGGCTAAAGTGTGACAAATCTGTCTAATAGCAACAGCTGTTTGGTTAAAAAAAGGAAGTAATGGTTTTTGATTTGTTGAATTCTAGGTATATAGAACTTTTATTTATTCAACAAAGTAATATGTTTGAGTAACTGCTGTGTGCCCTACACAAGTCCTATGTATTCCAGACTTGAAATATAGTGAAAATCATGGTACCCACCTTTGTGGATTCATGATTGTTTAGAGAACATATTCAAGTAACTATATAATTATATATTGGTACAGTGTGATAGCAAAATAGCCTGTTAGAATAGTACATAAACAAGACAGTAAAATTATTTGTAAAAGGAGGCAAGAAGTTTAAGTGTGTATTTTCTGGGTAATAGAAGAGGAAATGGCATAGGGGCTGGGAGAAGCTCATCTTATTTAGAGAATGACAGAGGTAAAACTAACATGTAAGCCAAGTCAGCCATAAGACCAGTGGAGCTCAAACTGAGATGTTTAGACTTTATCCTAAGAGCAATGAAAATTCAAACAGAGTTTTTAGGCTAAAGAATTCTAAGATGAAAGATGAAGATATATGATCAAACTATTCATTAATTTGAAAAGTTAATCCTTATATCAACGTGTTCTCCTTTATAAAACCATCAAAATTACACTGGAAAGAAATAATATGTATAAGATTCATTTCACATTCATTTAATGCACTTTAAAAATTTTCTCTTTGTGTTTCCCTCTTGCATGACTTAATCTATAACTTTCAGAGACATATGGGGGTGATAGTAAGTATTTTGCAGGAAAAGACTCTGAGATAGCACCATTTTGGACTCTTTTCCTACTGAGTCACATCCTTTAATGAATCTAAATCAGTCTCAAGCCTTTAACCTCATGGTTTCCTATCCTACTTTCAGTCTTTTTATCAGGATCTGTATAGCATGTCATTATTGTTTTAGATTTCATCATTTATTCACCCATTCATTTATTTAACACATGTTTTTGAGTGCTGACTATCAGGTGCTTCAATAGGCATTGGTTATAAGATAATACATAAAACTTGGTAGATTTGGTTCATTTTCTCATGATGATTCAACCTTTTTCCTGATCTTTCTTTCTTGTTGTAATGATATAGCATTGTTATCTTTGCTAAGCTTCACTTGAAAATAAATGTCTTTATTAGCTTTTTGAATAACAGATTCATTATCAGTTTTATTATATGATTACCATCTTTGATAATTTGTTTCTTCAAAATAATTTGGTAAACTGAATCAGGCAGACAGAAATCAAAAAATAAGATTAAAAGAACACTACCTTGAGAAGAAAATGTGTCATTACTTTCTAGGAATCAGTGCTCAGAGGAGTATATGTTTATATCCTGCTCTACCCTTATAAATTATTTAGAAATGAGAATAATAATAGCTTCTCTGTCTAGCCCAGAAGATAACTACAGATTTCTGACCTCAGGTGGGCATGTAATGATGCCAGACAGTCATACATTGTATCCCTAGATCTATTTACTTTCCTAGTCTCCTAGATGACTATTTTCAAAACTTCTCTCTTCTCAGACCCTCCTCTCCTTCCCCCTCTTTCATAAAGATAGTCTGTAAAGAACACCCATGTGCTCCTGATGCATATCATCTCATTTAACAGTATCTGTGCCACTTTAGGTTTTCTATTATTACTGTTGCTACCTGAAGTTCAGTACTTGTCCCCAAGACTAAGTCAGTGAGAATGAAGAACAAGGACAAAAGGTTTTAGGAAAGGGAAAGGGAAGTTTATTAATTTGTGAGCAAATGAGTAGAGCAGTTGACTAGCATCTCAAAGACCACCATCCTTTCTTTAAGCAGAAAAACAGGGCTTTTGAAAAGAGGGGTTTTTGGCAGTTGGGCTTTGGTCTACTTGACCAGTGTCACGTGTTGTGGCTTCAGGCTACTGTTGTTTAACTATAGTTGGTGGTTTGGTCAACGTTATCTCCTGTGATGACATCTTGTGACCCCTGGACAATTCTGTTGCGCCATCTTCTGTAATTTAAGATACTAGAAAAAAACAGCAAATAACATTTTTCTGCCTCTTTGATTACTGGCCTTGAGGAAGGAATGCAGATTTTTGTTTTTGTTTTTTTTTGAAACAGGGTCTCACTCTGTTGCCCGGCTAGAGTGCTGTGGCATCAGCCTAGCTCACAGCAACCTCAAACTCCTGGGCTCAAGCGATCCTTCTGCCTCAGCTTCCCTAGTAGCTGGGACTACAGGCGTTTGCCACCATGCCCAGCTAATTTTTGCTATATATTTTTAGTTGTCCAGCTAATTTCTTTCTATTTTTTTGGTAGAGATGGGGTCTCACCTGCTCAGGCTGGTTTCGAACTCCTGAGCTCAAAGGATCCGCCCACCTTGGCCTCCCAGAGTGCTAGGATTACAGGCATGAGCCACCGCACCAGACCAGAGGTTTTAATTCCTAAAAAAGATGGGGTTTGTTTAAAGAGACAACTTGTAGAAGATTTCATTGCCCTTTTTCAGACCTTTACCTCTGTTACACTGTGAATGAACTGCCATTGCTGCTTGCAAAGGCTAGTGTTTCTGTTTATGTGCTATATACCATGCTGTTTCTTCTCAAAGATATTGTTTCTAACAGTTCTCCCTTTTTCTTCCCTCCCCTCCCCTCTTGCCTTCCCTTCCCTCTTTCTTTCCCTCTTCCCTTCCCCTTTCCCTTTCCCTTCTCCTTTTCTCTTCCCTTTCTTTTCTTTCCTTTTCTTTCTTTCATCTGGATCCCCAGCCATTCTGCCCACACTGTAGATTTTGGACTTACCAGCTTCTATAATCACATGATCCACTTCCTTATAATAAATGTCCTCTCTCACGCTCAATTTATTTTTATTTATACATATACACACTATTGATTCTACTTTTCTGAAGAACCCTAATAGGGTTCTTTAGTGTCCATGACATTGCCTGATAGCATTCATCTGTCCTTCACATCTGTTTTCATCTAGCCTGGTCTCACTTTGGATCTTGCTACCCAGCTTTGTTTTACTTTCAAGGCTTTAAACTTTATATTTTCTCTCTCCAGCTACAGCCTCCACACTTGTCTGTTCTACTCCTAAATATGCATCTACTCTTTAGCTTTACTGGGGCATATAATCATTTGATACCACTGTCACCCAACTCTGTACAGACCATTTAACCCTCTTATGGTTGTTCTTGAACCTACCCAGCTAGATCTCCTTGACCAGAGATTTCTATATCGTCATTGCTAATTTCTTGCGTGAACCTAATTTTTACCACTGCAGCTTTTAAAAATTATTTTTAAGTGACAAATAAGAATTGTATATATTTATTGTGTACAACATGTTTGGAAATATGTAAACATTGTGAAATGGAGCTAATTAACATATGTATTATCTCTTATCATACTTATATTTAATTTTGTGGTAAGAACATTTAAAATTACTCTGAGATTTTTAAATATACAGGACATTAACATATTAACATATCATGTTAACATAATCCCCATGTTGTACAGTAGATCTATTAAACTTATGCCTCCTATCTAACTGAAATTTTAAATCTTTTGACCAACATCTCCCCTAATACCCATCGCTGGTAACCACCATTCCATACTCTGTTTCTATGAGTTTAAATTTTTCAGATTCCACCTAAATGAAATCATGCTTTGTTTGTTTTCCGTGCCTTGCTTATTTTACTTAACATAGTGTCTTCCAATACTGTTTTGTTGTCACAAATGACAGGATTCCTCCCCCTTTTTTTTTAAGACTAAACTCCCTCTTTATTTTTTTATGGGGAAGATCTCTATTTGATCTTTTTGTGAAAGCCAGTGAGCAGGCTGTTTGTTCTCCCATATTTAAAACACCTTCCCTTGAACCCATTTTCCCCTCACTGGAATCCCATTGCTGTCCTTCCTTTTATTGTAGAATTCCTTGAAGGAGTTGTCTATACTGGGCATTCAAGTTACTGTCTGTTTTCTCTTGAACCTACTTGTAAGCTAAGCAGGCTTTTATTCTAACACTCTGCTGGCATTAAATCCACTGTTTAGATCTCAGTCCTCATCCTACTAGACCTAGCAGCATCACCTGACATAGTTGAATCTGTCCTCATTTTTTTAAACAATTTCTTCAGTTGGTTTCCAGAAAATATAGCTGTTTGATTTTCCTCCTGCATTTCTGTTGAATTCTTCTTTGTCTGCTTTGTTGAATCTTTCATATCTCTTTAGCCTTTACACTTTGGATTGGCCCAGGGACCAGTTTTCAATTGTCTTCTTTTTTCCTAACTGTATTACTGTTGTGAAGATCTCATCTAGTCTCATGACTAAAATGCTATTCAGTATGCTGATGGCTCTCAGACTATCTCTAACTCCTATCTCTACTTTGAACTCTTGTCTCATATATCTAAGTGCCAACTTGAAATCTCTGCTAGGATGTTTAAATAAGTATATCAAACTTAAGATGTCTCAGATATACTTTAGATACTCCCTCAAAATCTATGCCTTTGGCATTTTTCCTCATTTAAGAAATGGCATCTTTGTGCTTCTAGTTCTTCAGGCAATAAATCTGAAGGCAACATTCCTCTCTTCCTTTATACCCTACATGTAATCTGTCAGCAAATCCTCTTGACTCTTTATATCTAAAATAAAACCACTTTTTCTCTATTATTACTATTTCAGTATCCTGCCAAGTGTTTAGTCTGTTCTCAACACAGCAGCCAGTGTGATGATGTTGAAACATGGATTGGATCATATTACTCCTCTAACTGAAATCTTTCAGTGGTTTCCCTACAGGCTAGAAGGCCCAACACATTTGTGACATCATTCCTGGCACATGCTCTGTTTTGGGGCACATAGTACAATTTTAAGTCCTATTCAATTTCTTATTTTCCCACCATACTGGACAGGAACTCTTACTGATTTCCTGTTTGTCCCTCAAACATAGTGTTTAAATAGGACACTATTCCCAATTTAAATGTGTGGTACCTGATACTTCCTCTAAATAAGAGTGATCCTGACATTACTATTGTTCTTGTTAAGGAATAGAGAATGATCTCTAGGCAGCAGTGGATAGCCTAGGAGAGGTGCCTCAGGAACAGATTTTACAAAGATTTAGTCAATTCATAATGACTGTATCTCATTTTGATATTATTGACCTGTGTCACTGATCTTACACTCTTAGCAGAAAATGGGAGAGAAAGTCAGAAACGTGTCCAGCTTTCCCTTGTACCTAAGAGACTATAGTAATGGTGCTTCCGTTAACCCAATGGGAAAAAAAAGCCAAATGTGTTTCTAACAGGTATAAAGCTAAATCAAAGGTAATGTGTCTGGTTAAATAGTTAAATAAACTAAACATTAACTGTGCACTTCTAAAAATATTATGCTTAAGCTAGTAATGCTTTAAGACACAAAAGTTATTTCAACAGAAAGAGTCATGTACTTTCTATTCTGCTTTTTTGATTCAGAGGTAATGATTCACTGATTCTGATAGATGTTATTTTAGTCATCATTTGCACTGTAGAACTTTGATGTATCATTTCATTGTTGTAGAAAAAATATCACTTCAGTTTGTGCACATGGTGACATCCTCCTCATTTGTCTCTCAGCTTCTAGATTTATCCTGCTTGCTACAGTTAACATCTCCTCATCTGTTAAATTGCCTCTTGTTACCTCATTGGCATCCATAGTAGCTGTTAAGTGATTCATCATCTATAAATAAGAATCTTGAAACATCATCTGGTTCAGTTATTTTTCTTTGTGAACATTTTTAGGGTCACCATATTAAGATGTGGTGCCCTTTAAAAGCTATTAATTTATATTTCATGTACATATATATGCACATATATGTATGCATATGTATATATGTACATGTTTGTGTATAAGCATGTGTATAGATTATCACACACAAAAAAGTCCTCTATGGTAGAAATAGTTTCTACTTACAATATTATTTCTCTGTTACCTGAGAGTTTAGGTAAGTAGAGTAAAGTATACTAGGTTAGTAACTTGTATCGTTACATCTAAGATAAAAAAGAGGCAATAAAAGTAGGGGGAAAAGAGTTGTACAACAGTCAAAAGCAAGTGCCGGTTAGCCTGTCAGGAGGCGTTAAGGTGAATTGCTGGAGATTGACTCATAATGTTCTTTTCTATATGAAACAGGAAAGTAGTAAGATAGCAATCTGTTTTGTTTTGTTTTGTTTTTTCTGAGCTAAAATTGGATCTCCCAGGAGTTGTTGTTATAACCTCATTGACTAGTCCACTCTACTGTGTTCCATTTTAGTGTTCAGGATGAGGACATCTTTCTCAGAGGAGTTTGGGGAATCCAGAACTTCCATTTTGAAAATTACAAATGGCATGAAGAATTGGAGAGCATACTTTAGTTATTGAAAACATCAGAGAGACATATTTCAATAAGATAAAAAATTTGTTCTTTTTACTTCCTTGTCTAACATCCTATATTCATTTTATTACCTTAAAAATAATTTTATTGTGTTTGTTCAGGCAGATACATAATCAGCAATCTCAATTACATCTATACTTCATATGCTTTACCATAGAATTGCTATCTTTATCAAGAAACAATTTTGATATGTATTTACTCAGTTGGGGCTGGTATCTTTAAAGAGGAGAGTAATGTTTTTTCATTTATTTTTTGGTCATTTCTTGTATGTTTCTAATGCTACCAACAAGGCCAACAGAGTGGCTGAAGTATAGCATGGACTCACAGGGTCACTGGCAGCCAGGCCCCTTAGCACTGATCACCTTTCTCTGATCTTAGAAATTCAAATGGGCTGCTTCTTGAAAGCCTCAAACATAGTTGTAACCCTGGATGTAAGTGAACTTTATAAATGCTCTTAGGAATGCCCCTGTTGTCATGTTTTACCAGTATATCCCTCCAGTGGCCCTTCCTGAGAGTTCACCTCTCTGTGGCTTTCTAAAAAGTAGAGAGTAGTGACAGCTAATGTGAGCCACCTATATAAACAATTTAGTTACTTTTCCATTCTCTTTTATTTTCTGACCTTACCCCATCATCTGCCTTTGTCTCATGTTTTTCCTCTTTCTATGGTAATTATCCTACATATTCTATTTAATACATCAACCATACAGTCTTTTTTTCATTTTTCTGTAACAGCGTTATTGAGATATAATTAACATACCACCCAGTTCACCCATTTAAATTGTACAATTCAGTGGTTTTTAGTGTATTCACAGGTTTGTGCAGCCATCACCACAGATAATTTTAGGTCATTTTCATCCTCTGAATAAGAAATCTGGTACCTTCTCTTCATCTTCCCTTTACTCATCCCTAAATACCCACTACTCGACTTTCTGGACTGTGATTATGAATGGAATCATATAGTATATGATATTTTGTGACTGGCTTCTTTCACTTAGCATGATGTTTTCAAGATTCATCCATATTGTAGCATGTATTGCTACTTCATTCCTTTTTATGGTCGAAGAATAATCCATTGTATGGATATGCCACAATCTGTTAAACATTTGTCTGCTAATTAGGTATTTGAATTCTTTCCACCTTTTGTCTGTTATGAATAATGCTGCAAAAAACACTCATGCATAAGTTTCTGTGTGAACATATGTTTTCATTTCTCTTCATTGTATACCTAGGGGTGGAATTGTTGGATTGTAGGGAACTCTCTTTAATCATTTGAGAAACTGTCACAAACAGTTTGCTAAAGCAGCTGTACCATTTTACATTTCCACTAGCAGTGTATAAAAGTTCTGGTTTCTCTCTATCATTTTAACACTTGTGATGTGACTTTTTGATCTCACCATCCTAATAGATATGAAGTAGTATCTCATTGTGATTTTGATTTGTATTTCCCTGATGATTATGGATGTTGAGCATCTTTTCACATGCTTATTGGCCATTTGGAATCTTCCTTGGAGAAATGATATTCAGATCCTTTGCCCATTTTTAAATGGGGTTATTTGTCTTTTTTTATTGAATAGTAAGAATGCTTTATTCTGTAAGAAATACTATATGTGGCCGGGCACAGTGGCTCACACCTGTAATCCTAGCACTCTGGGAGGCTAAGGCGGGCGGATCGCTCAAGGTCAGGAATTCGAAACCAGCCTGAGCAAGAGCGAGACCCCGTCTCTACTAAAAATAAAAAGAAATTAGCCAGACAACTAAAAATACGTAGAAAAAATTAGCCGAGCATGGTGGCGCATGTCTGTAGTTCCAGCTACTCAGGAGGCTGAGGCAGAAGGATCGCTTGAGCCCAGGAGTTTGAGGTTGCTGTGAGCTAGGTTGATGCCACTGCACTGTAGCCCAGGCAAGAAAGTGAGACTCTGACTCAAAAAAAAAGAAAGAAAAAAAAAACCAGAAATACTATATGTATATATGCACACACACATATATATGATATATGATTTGCAAACTTCTTTCCCTTCTTAAAATAAATTATATTTATGCCTCTGAGTCTTTGATCTTGATGCTCCCTTTACCTGGAGTACTACTTTCTACTCTTCTCATGGGTAGTTCCTTTTAAACATTTTGCACTTAGTCTAAATGTCACTTTTTCGGAAACACTATCTCCACCTTATCTATGATAAATTTCTTCCCTTGTTTATCTCTCTCCTTGAACCCTTGTTTATTTCTCTAACAGCTCTTTTACTTGATAATGAGTTTATGTATTTGTTTCTTGTCTGCTACCCTAAAATGTAACCTCTATCAGGCAAAGATGCTGCTGTTTGCCTTAGGTAGTGGGCAGTACATAAATATTTACTGAATGGATGGATGAATCACTATTGGATTTCTTCTCCTTTTAGTTTTCCCATCATCAGAATCTCTCTTCCACTTTGTCATAGGACATTGAAAAATTTTTTGAGGCTAATTTAAAGTGTAAATTTAGGAATTCTTACTCATGCCCAGAATAACCTCCTATCTGACTCATTTTTTAGAGCATGCATAGGTTTTGCAGTTAGAAAGCTTCTTGAGCTAGACTTCTGTATATATTATTCATGAAGTAGACACCTTTATTATAGTTATTTTATCATTTATAAAGTGGTACTTTGTGTTTTATGACACATAAAAGGTGTACGTTGTTAGCATTACATCGCATTTTTTCACAATTGAAAAAAATAACCAAAAAACTCACAGCCTTTTATTCTGTGATTACTTCAAATTTTGCCTTTTATAGCTTCGGTATCTTACTTTACTGCTTTCTCTATCACATTTCTACTTATCTGATAGGGAATTGATTTTCTGCCTGGCAAAACATTCTCTTTCAAATACTGTATAAAAGAGTACATTCCATGGTGATAATCATTCCTTTTAATGGACTATACCAAATAATATTAAAATATTTATAGTCAAATTGTTCAGGTATTTTTAGTCAGATATTTTAGATGATATTCTTATATGAGAGAACAGATCATTTTTTATATCAGTTGAGAACAGATCATTTTAAAGTTCATAATATGTAAGATACAAACACATCCCTCTATAGTGTCTTTTTTTATTTTTTGCCTCAACATTGAAGTTATTTTTCTTACTTCAGATTAAATAAGATAAAGAGAGAGGATATCATACAAAACTGAAGCAAATTCTAGTTAGAACTTGTTTTCACAGTTTATAAATTTTCATCTCTGAATGAATTCAATATAAATTGTCTGGAATCATTAGGTCCTACATATTAATTAAATGTCTGCAAGACCATATTATGTTCTTAGGTAAGGACCATGAATCTAAGCCCACCGTATTGCATTTATATTATTTACATATCTTGGGCTATTTTATAAAAATAGCACAAGCAAAAATGCAAACCCCTGGCAACGTTAATGTATTAATATGTTTGGGAATGGAAGAGGCTTTTTGATAGGTATTGTATGCAAAGTTTATTTTGAACATTTTATAGTTGCAGAATACCATTTATAGAACAGTTAGATAATCATTACACTGTATTTTGGTCAAAAGTGGAACAAATATTAGATAAAATTTCTAAATTACAGATGGGGCCAGAGAATGAGAATACTGTGTCTCTGGAGTTATGCAATGTTCAGTGACTAAGTAACAGAGTTCATGGGTTATATATAGTTATAGTCTTAGAATGTCAACATATTTTATCCTAGTTCATGAACACCTCATTGTCTCAGTTATGAAGACATGCTGATATTATTTTAAATTGTTTACATTACAAGTTGTTGAAATTTAGCCTTTTTAACTACAAATACCTGTTATTTTGACACTAAAACAATATCTTTTATTTATAAGGACAGTTATCATTAGTCTATACTGATTTTATTTAATTAATTTTCATGTCCTTACTGGACATAAGTGCTTATTCACTGGTGCTACTTTTTGCTGATGCTTTCTGTTTTTTAAAAAATTAAGTCTGTGTTCATATCCCTGATGAGTTACCTTTGTTTATTTTTAATTTACATATGAATGACAATCCATTGTGCAATTCTAATACTAAAGATTCAAAATTAGAATGTTACCTACATAGAATGTACAGGAAACTTTTTAAGAGACTAAAAAGGAAAATGAGATGGACTGTAATTGCAACTACATTTTAATAAGATAATGAAAATTGCCTAATTAACAAATGACTAGACAGGATTGCCTTCATTATCAGTCTGATGAATTATGTGAAATTTAGGGTTAGCAACTTTCCCTCATCTACTAAAAATAGAATCCCCTAGGCATAACTATAAAAGTGCCCTGAAAAATAATATGGTACTATATAAAATATAATACAACATGACGGATATTGTTGTTTGTTCTGATTTTAAAAGCCTTTTGTGTTCTGTCTTACACATATAGTCAATCTATAAATATTTTTGGTGATGAATTCTCCCTTTTATCAAATACTTACCTAGGACTTTGTGTCTAGTCAGACATATTCTCATTATTTTTACTTTTCTTATTGTTTCTAACCTTGGAATCAGGATTTATTTTCTGCAGATAAAGGTAATTGACTTTTATTTGACATCAACCTGTTAACTGAGGAGACTGGTAGTATCACTGAGATTATGGTTTTTCTCTAATGTAATAAATCTTGAGCTGCAACTGTTGAGTTACCCAGTTTAAAAATAAGAATACTTTCTTTTGAATAGTAAAACTTTGTTTTTTACATATTTTTACTTTTATATTTGAAACATTATTTATAGCAACCAGAGAAAATAGATCATGTGCTAGTTTAGGTGCAGTATATATGACAAGGGATAACTAATTCCTCATTTTTTTTAACTCCACTAATTTTTCCTATAGTAAATGTTTAGTTATCAGATATTAAAGAAAATCAAAAGTGGTATGATAAATCCAAAATAAGGAATATTCTATATAAAATGTAAATGTCATATTTTAAGAATCCATAGTTGTTCAAACAAAATAAAGACTTGTAAGAATTTAGCTGTTGCCAAATTTAGAAGCAGAAAGGTGCCTAAATTCTCTATATTGGTTCTCAGTACAGTTGCTTCTTAGAGACCACTCCAAGGTCTTCCCTTGTTATAAGAGTAAAGTGAAATGATGACTATGTTAACCTAAATGGAAGAAGAGAAGGTAAGAAGAAACACAAATGGTAATAAAATATTCCACAAATAAGCTTCAGGATAATAGAAGTTTGACTAAATTAAGCCTAGGAGTCTCTGGCTAGTTTATGATATCTTCCTTTTGTTCCTTTTGTAACATCTGTTATGATATTGGTTATAAAGTAAGCACTCAAAATTACATCCTAGGAGGGAATTTTTTAAAAGTTTTTGTGTAAATAGAAGATTTTCTTTTGTGGTTATATTGAGCTTATGTTTTCCTCTCCTTGAAGTGAAATTTCTTTCTATAAACCTTTCTTTCTACATCATAATAATTTTACATAACCAATATAATCTTTGTTTCTATATGATCTTTTGAGAAAAATTATATAATATTTTAGTAACATACTAGTATGCTTAATTTTAGTCACCTAGATAACTTTCAGTAATATACCTTTACATACACATGTGTATATATAAATTTTTATATACAACAGGACTGTATTCATTTTAAGAAATGTTTGAATTTTTACAATATCTATATATACATAACCATCACCATAATCAAAATATAGAACATTTTCTTATGACCCCACAACAATTCCCTTTCTCTCTTGTCATCAAGTTCTTTCCACCCAGCTGCAGGCAGTCACTGATGTTTTTCTATTACTGTAAATCAGGGTTTCTCAGCCTCAGCACTGTTAATCCTTTGGATGAATGTTTGTTGCAGTGGGCAATGCTGTCCTGTGCATTGAAGGATTTTTAACAGCATCCCTGGCCCCAGCCTGCTAGATGCCAGTAAAACTCTTCTTCCACTTTCTCAGTTGTGACAGTCAGAATCATCTATAGACATTGCCAAATGTCACCTGGGGAGCAAAACTGTGTCTACTTGAGAACCATTGCTATTAAGATAAGTTTTTCCTGTTTAGAATTTCATACAAATAGAATTCTATAGGAAACATTCTTTGTACCTGTTTTATTACTCATCATAATAGTTTGAGATTGAACCAGATTTTTACATGTATCATTTATTTGTTTTTAACTGAGTGGGATATCAGTATTGATAAACTACAATTTGTTTAAACATCTGTGTTTTGTTTGTGTTTTCTTTAAATCTCTAAAAAGTGCTTCTAAGTCTTTTCTTTCTATCTTTTTTTAATTAACATATGTGTCTCAAAGATTACTATCGTACTTCACTCATTGGGCCAGAGACCCTTGTGGTGTTAGTGAAAACTTGCTCCCCATGTAGTGTACTACCTACATTTGTGAGTTCAGTTGCCTCAGCTTCAAGCTCTAACCCTGTGCACTGATTTTAAGTCTTTGATAATTTTATCTCAGTCTTTTGTGAATCTGTTTCTGTTAACTGAGTTATCTGCAGTTATGAGTCACATTTTTATTCTTTTCATATTTATGGGTTTTTGTTGAATATTGGACTTCATTAATTTTACATTGATAGATTTCGTTGTCTTTTTTTAAAGAGTAGTGGAAATTTTTTTGGCAAGCCGTCAAGTTACTTATGGATCAGCTTGATCTTTCAAGGCTTTCATTTTTTTGTTAGGGTGGTTGTATAATTGTCTTTACAACTAATTTAATCTTATTACAAAGGTACAAACTTTCTGTCACCTCTATGGAAATTAATAGTATTCCCTACTCTGTTTGGAACTTGGACATCTCCTAACTCTGTGTCTACTCTGGGGATTGTTCATTTTATAGCTTCCAGCTGTTCTTTGCCCACTCTTGTGGAGTTTCACCCTTACCCTATACAGCTGAAAATTCAGCAAGCAACTTGACAGAGACTTAGGCAGATTTCTGGAGTTCTTTCTCTCCACTATTCTAATCCACAAATTTTAGCCTCTTCAATCTCTCTGTAATTTGACATCTGTCTCCTTACCTCAGCAAGACCTCTTTGGCATTCCCCTTCCTACACGGTGAACTTGAAAGTGCCTCCAAGAAGAAAATAGGCAACCATAAAGCTCATTCATTGGTTTTCCTTTTCTCAGCCACCACAGTTTTGCACTGCCTTATCGGTTAATGTCTGAAAACAGTTGTTTGATATATTCTATCCAGTTTTCTAGTTGTTTACAGCAGGAAGGCAAGTCTGTTCCCAGTTCCATCATCATGACCAGAAACAAAAGTCTGTTTTTGAATTTTTTTTTTCCTGATTATAAAATAGAAATTCACCATGTAGAAATGTTGGGAAACATGGAATTCTATATATCATTCATATTTATTCTACTCAATATCAGTCATTTAGAGTTGTTACATACCTATGATATCTGTTATGGAGGATTTTCCCCTTGCCTCATGTCTATACATCAAATGACCTTTGTTGGAGTAACACCACTGGCCTCTCTCTGGATTTCCTCACTTATTCTGCATAAAGTTAGGGGGAATCATTGATAGATGAATTTGGGAGAAGGAATGGAAAGTCTTGGATTAGCCTACTTTTCTAGGCTGTGCTTTTAAATTAGCCTATCTTTAGGTTATTTTTGCACCTTTTCTAACAAGAGCAGTCAGGAGAGGCCTTTGTCTTTGTGACTAAATAGATTTACAGTATTCAGTTCAGGGAAGACATTTGGAAAGCCACGTGGCTGCAGATCCAAGCAGTGGTGCCTAATATAGCTGTTTCAGTGCTAATGCTGGTACTTTGAACTGTTTATCTACACCAATCAGCTTCTCAGTTGGTCCTAAATTTGGAGGAGGAAATAAAGGAATTATTTATTGTTCCCCTCAAATTCAGTGATATCAGACATTACGTGCTTTTCAATTAACGTTATGTCAAATCACTAAATATCTTTAACAGTGAGGAATGCAAATTGAAAAGTATATATTCTCAGTGATGTCTGGAGAAACAGTAACCACAAGTATAATACAGGGTAAAAAGCTATCTCTTCAGGAGTCTTGTTCATCCTGTTTCCAGCTCAGCATTTCTTTATTGCCTCAAATCTAATTTCCAGGTGTCTAAACTGGGCCCTTTAACCCCTCTGCCCACAGATAAATTCAGGAGCATACCATATCTATTGCTTCAGTGCTATTTACATTTACCATGCCTTGTGCTCTTTCCTTAGAATAAGGTGATGAGAAAGCAAGATAGGATAGCAAATGTGAAAGGAGAGAGAGAGCAAGAGGAAGAAAGAGGAAAAAGATAACAGATTTACAAATAAAAGACTATGAAACAGGTGTATGGACATCCTCTGTTTGAAGGAGGTAAAAGGGTTACCCATGGACACAAGAGAAAAAGAAAATAGGCGAGGAAACAAAGATTAAAAAACTACATTTGTGTTTGAAATCATGTGCCACTAGTGAATCTTTTGGGCTCTAGGTATTTCATTCTTGGGAAATAAATAATGTAGATACTCTAAATGGAAACAATAAAAAATTCAGTATCAGTGATATTGAATTAAGTCTTTACCTAATTCATGTCAAGATACATTTGACATTACAACTATTTTGTTAGCAATAACATAATTTTCAATAAAATTATCAGCTTTGTTGATACTTCTTAAGTTTAAAGTTTTAAATATTTTTATCAAAAAGTACTATTTTCTAGGGGAAAGGAATTCCTCAAAAACTGATTCATGTGATTAACTGTACACCTCGGTAAATTCACTGAAAATCATTTAATTGTACACTTAAAATGGAGTGTTGGTTGTACATAGATACAGTCGGAGCACTATGCATGTACTCTCTGGACTACTTTGACAGAGTAGGTTTTTGAATGTAACAAGATAAGTCAACTTGAGTGGTAATATATTTTGGGAAATCAGCTCACTTTACAAATTGTGACTGTAAACATTGTACTGTAAATGCTTTGTAGTTTTCCCCCAATTAAAAAAAAAAAAGAAGCAAAAGAAAAAAAAAAGTTATGCATTATGACAGCAAGACTCTGTCTCAAAAAAGATTTTTTAAAAAAAGCTCAAAAATTATGCATTAAAGCCCAAACAGAAATATTAGTGAACTCATAATGCTCACCTAAGGAATGATAATCTATATGAACTTGGACACCAAGACTAAAAGCTTAAGTGGTGGAGAGGATACTATTAATATCAAAGATGGGCATTTCTTGTATGGGGAGAAATGTTTCAAAATTGATTATATCTATTAGAATGTGTGTGAACTCAAGATAACATATACAGTTCACTAAGAATTTGCTGCAAAAACAAAGAGAAGGAAATTTCACGGTGTTTTTGTTCTTGCCTTGCACCACAAACACAAACGTGGCTGGAATTTGACAAAGTGGAAGGAGGGAGCTGGCTTTATTTGGGGGGAAGATCTGGCAGGATTTGGAAGGTGTATAAGAAGTAGACAAAGGAGGAGAGGAGGGGAAGCATCTGGATTGTATTGAAACAGGTTAATTGGGTCCTATACTAGAGATTCTTGGGTGTGGCAGATCTGTGTCATCTTTTGACTGGATTATTTTACTTAGCCCTGTCTGGGGCCGCTGCTGACTGAAAGGAAACCTCAGGCCTGTAGGTATGTTAGTCAACAATTGTATCAAGAGTATACAGGGAATAACAGTATCAAAATAAGCTTTTGAATCATCCTTCTTTAAAATATGTCTACAGAACTATGAAGTATATGGACAGAACAAATCAACCTTAAGCTGTGATTTATCTCAGCA